>CAJHNH020001976.1:120000-132321 GCA_905116865.2 Candidula unifasciata | reverse complement strand
TCTATCTACTATCTTCTATCTAATTCCCATCTATTAATCTGTACTATCTATCTATCTATCTATCTATCTTCCTATTTTTGCATCTATCTATCTAGCTATGCTATCCTATCTATTATCTAATCTATCTATCTATCTATCTATCTATCTATTCTATCTATCTAGCTCTACTATCTATCTATCTAGCTATCTAGCTATTTATCTATCTAATCTATCTCCTATCTATCTATCTAGCTATCTATCTATCTATCTAGCTATCTATCTATCTAGCATATCTATCTAGCTATCTCTCTATCTATCTAATCGATCTAGCTATCTATCTATCTATCTATCTATCCTATCTATCTATCTATCTATCTGTCTATCTTTTCTATCTGCAAAGATATATGGAAGGCAATTAATACATTGACAAAGGTACTTCAACGCGTTTGCTGACATCTAATATTACATCGGATTATTTCAGTAATTTCTTTAAAGCCAATATAGAAAAGTTAAAAACCACAATGCCAATCTGCCCATGTGATTTATCGCTGCTATCAGCATTTTGTGAAAATAAATGTTCTGAAGACATTACTTCTGACATTCCTCTCATGACAGTTTCGGAAGTTTTTATACATTTCAACAGTCTCAGAATCAGCAATAGGATCCTTTGTAGTGCTGCCTCAGTTATTTGTGAGTCGATGACCTTTATTTACAACCAATGTCTTGTCAAAACCTACTTCCCATCTGCATTTAAGATTGCCATAGGAATAAACTCACTAGAAGCTAGTACAGCTTGGAATCTACCAGTCGTCAGTAGAAATTATCCTCGTCGACAAGCGTTTCGGCCCACGATTCCTAGACACTTTCGGATGTGGAAAATGTAACTGAACACAAGACACTTTAGTTCTCATGTACACGCACTTGTGAAACAAACAGCTAAAAAGGTTTACCAGCTTGCAAATATTAAATACTTTCTTGATGAACACACAAGAAAGATATTCTATATTTCTCACATCCAGACATATATAGACTATTGCTCTACAAAATGGGATGTCTGTCCCAGCTCTGTTATCAAAAGGCTCACATCACTGCAAAAGCGCGCCATTCGCTTAATTAGTAACAACCATGGGACAGTGAGCTCCGAAACATATAAAGTCTTAGACTACTACCGCTTCGTGAACGCCTACTTTTCAGTATGGCGAAATTGACTTACAAAATATGATCTCAAAGGGCTCCATGCTACTTATGGCCGTTATTTAAATATAATGGAAGGCATAGTAAGCGTCTAAACATATTACACATCCCCAAACTTAGGATAGACCTTTACAAAACAGGTCTGGCATATTCCGCAGCTCAGTTGTAGAACTATTTGCCATAGCAAATCAAAAGTACTACTAGTCCCTATACAAACACTCGGAAACTGTTCGAATATTATCTGAGCACCGATTATATGCCCCCATAGAAGATAAAACATATGTGAAAAAAGCTCACATTTTCCCTAGATTTGTTACAACTACTAAGTTTTACTGTAGTTGGAAATGTGCACATTCCAGTTCTTGTATTGATTATTGTGATGCTTTTGCTAACTTTTAATATTACTTGATGTGTAAATGAAATGATGTAAGAACAGAGGGAGACCTCAAAGGGCTGAATGTTAGAATGGGCCTGCGTGCCCAATTCTTAACTCTTTAAAAAAAGTTTGTTCTATCTATCTATCTATCTATCTATCTATCTATCTATCTATCTATCTATCTATCTATCTATCTATCTATCTATCTATCTATCTATCTATCTATCTATCTATCTATCTATCTATCTATCTGTCTGTCTGTCTTTGGTTGATGCGTTATGCTATGGTTTACAGCTTTGCTGCCATTTGCGCGTGTTTCGGTCTAACGATTTCAGCAAAAACATAATTAGTCGAATTTTACGACATGCTTGTTATGTTTGGGAGCAACGTGTTTTTTCTAGTTGTTTCTAAAACACGACACCGGAACCCACACGGAGAAACAAGACTATAACCTACTTAATGACATCACCTCGTTTTTTGTGTGTGTGTGTCTGTTACACTTGCCTAGCAGTTGCCTCTCGCTTACATCTAGATAAACGTACAGGTAAAAGTGAGTGCCTTTAACTCAGTCAAACTGAGCAGGCAATACCAGCCAGTCATTCGGTCCTCTTTTCTCCCCTTCTTCCAAAACTTAAAAAAAAAAAAATCCTTGTGCAGCGAACAGTTTATCTGGAAACCACACTCCATTTCAGGACATATGTAAAGTTTAAGGCGAACCAGTGACTTCATAGAATACAGGTAAATGAAGCTGTTTTTTTTTTAATCCCCTCTGAGGAGTCTTTATGATAATTGTAGAGATTAAATTTCACGGACTGTGCAAGTTTAAACTGAATCTCATTTGTTTCTGTGTTTCTGTAACATCAGAGGTTATTCGTGAATTCTTTTTTCATCTTCTATGTTTATGAACTTGTAGATAAATAAAATACATAACCAGATTGTGACCGGTACCATCAGTACTGGAACTCTGGGTTGGCTGCTGAAGATGCGGACGGAGTATGCATGGGGATGTCACGAGTGCTGTGAAACAAATTCTTGACTTAACCCAACTCAACTCAACTCACACATAAATAGATGGGAGCGGATTGCGCACAATTGATTAGATGATTGCCACTCGCTTTGGTAGTCATTATATTCAAGAGCGATTATTTTAAAACACTCCAGGTGATTTTCAGGTCAGCTCAGTCTAAAATAGGGGACAACCATTTTTTGGGAAAGTAAAGGCAGCCATAAATTAATTTACAGCCTCAATAATCGAGTTGCTCATTTGTTCATAAAAAATGTGCGGGTTGCACCATTTAATCATTACATTTCAAAGTATGTACAATACTTTTTTTAATTAAAAAAAAAGGAGAAAGAATAGAACGTCGGGGATTACAAAATATACATTGTTTTTCTCCTTCAACTTCCTCATCTCATGTTCTTTCTTTTTTTCTGTCTTCTTTCTTTCTTTCTTTCTTTCTTTCTTTCTTTCTTTCTTTCTTTCTTTCTTTCTTTCTTTCTTTCTTTCTTTCTTTCTTTCTTTCTTTCTTTCTTTCTTTCTTTCTTTCGTCTTTCATCCTTTCGTCTTTTCTTTTCTTTTCTTTTCTTTCCTTCTTTCTTTCTTTCTTTCTTTCTTTCTTTCTTTCTTTCTTTCTTTCTTTCTTTCTTTCTTTCTTTCTTTCTTTCTTTCTTTCTTTCTTTCTTTCTTTCTTTCTTTTTTCTCTTTCTTTCTTTCTCTTTCTTCTTTCTTCTTTCTTTCTTTCTTTCTTTTTCTTTCTTTCTTTCTTTCTTCTTTCTTTTCTTTTTCTTTCTTTTCTTTCTTTCTTTCTTTTTTCTTTCTTTCTTTCTTTTCTTTCTTTCTTTCTTTCTTCTTTCTTTCAGAAAAGTAACTGTTTCTAGACTCCCGCATCAAATTGCCACGATATATTACATTTGAAACTGTCATACTTTATGTCGGTTCAGCTGTTTTCTCTGTAAACGTTGTAGTTGACAATCAGTTGTGTATCCTTCAAATGACGCTGCAGAACCAACATAAGCCATTTTTGGCCGTTTGTGGTTTTGCTAACCAATTTAAGGTTCACTACTTTTCCACTGTTACTAAACGGGGTTGGGGGGGGGGGGGCTGTCATAAACACTGCTGAGACCAAAGCAGAGCTGGTTGCTGCCAAATAAACATCAACCGGGATCAACCCAGCAGCACGGAATGACGAAGCCACAGACTCTGATTGTGACACTTTTCACTTACTTAAAACGCCATTGGTTTTAACTTTGTTTATGTGTGTGTGGAGAAGCGCTGGCAGGTTGGCACGTGCTGTTGCCAGTCACAGAAATTGTGTAAAATTATTCATTTTCATTGGAAGGATTATTTATTTTTCTTTATTGATTCGCCTAATTCTAAGAGAAGTGTATGTACTCCCACACCAGCCTCATGGAAGCCGCCGTGGTGTATGTACTCCCACACCAGCCTCCTGGAAGCCGCCGTGGTGTATGTACTCCCACACCAGCCTCCTGGAAGCGCCGTGATGTATGTACTCCCACACCAGCCTCCTGGAAGCCGCCGTGGTGTATGTACTCCGACACCAGCCTCCTGGAAGCGCCGTGATGTATGTACTCCCACACCAGCCTCCTGGAAGCGCCGTGATGTATGTACTCCCACACTAGCCCTCCTGGAAGCCGCCGTGGTGTATGTACTCCCACACCAGCCTCCTGGAAGCTGCCGTGGTGTATGTAATCCCACACCAGCCTCTTGGAAGCCGCCGTGGTGTATGTACTCCCACACCAGCCTCATGGAAGCAGCCGTGGTGTATGTACTCCCACACCAGCCTCCTGGGAGCCGCCGTGGTGTATGTACTCCCACACCAGCCTCCTGGAAGCCGCCGTGGTGTATGTACTCCCACACCAGCCTCCTGGAAGCCGCCGTGGTGTATGTACTCCCACACCAGCCTCCTGGGAGCCGCCGTGGCGTATGTACTCCCACACCAGCCTCCTGGAAGCCGCCGTGGTGTATGTACTCCCACACCAGCCTCCTGGGAGCCGCCGTGGTGTATGTACTCCCACACCAGCCTCCTAGGAGCCGCCGTGGTGTATGTACTCCCACACCAGCATCCTAGGAGCCGCCGTGGTGTATGTACTCCCACACCAGCATCCTAGGAGCCGCCGTGGTGTATGTACTCCAACACCAGCCTCCTGGAAGCAGCCGTGGTGTATGTACTCCCACACCAGCCTCATGGAAGCCGCCGTGGTGTATGTACTCCCACACCAGCCTCCTGGAAGCCGCCGTGGTGTATGTACTCCCACACCAGCCTCCTGGAAGCCGCCGTGGTGTATGTACTCCCACACCAGCCTCCTGGAAGCCGCCGTGGTGTATGTACTCCCACACCAGCCTCATGGAAGCCCCCATGGTGTATGTACTCCCACACCAGCATCCTAGGAGCCGTCGTGGTGTAGCGGCTTCACTCTTGCCTGTGGATCTGAAGGTCGGGGGTTCAGGATCTGACAGAGCTGGACTTTTTGTGTCTATGTGTGTGTGTGTGTTTAAAAATGATCTTGGCTCCCAGCCTTAAAATGGGTACCATCGAGTGCCAGTTAGTCTATAAAATATAGGTCTAGTTGAGAACATTGTTCATTTCATATGATGCCACTTAGTAAAACAAGTAAAGGAGCCTGTTCCCCACCTTCAGGCTTACTCAGCACAAATAGCTAGACCTATATTTGATAGATCAATCGGCACTCGGTCAGAGATATGGTCAACATCGCACCGACCGTACCTATATTTGATAGATCAATCGGCACTCGGTCAGAGATATGGTCAACATAGCACCGACCGTACCTATATTTGATAGATCAATCGGCACTCGGTCAGAGATTTGGTCAACATCGCACCGACCGTACCTATATTTGATAGATCAATCGGCACTCGGTCAGAGATATGGTCAACATCGCACCGACCGTACCTAGTATATAGTAAACATATTTAAAATAAAAAAGATTTTTGGTCATGTTTGCTCTAAAATTATAAACATTATATCATTTCTATCTACAGATTTGCCTTGATGATATCTGATGTGACAGCAACCGGGTGTAAAATCAATACTCTGTGAGAGCACTATGTTCTGATATCACAACATTGTCCTAACTCAAAATCCATCACACTGATCCATGGCTGATCGGCCAGAAAAGAAGCCTCGCGGAGGTGACGCGACTGAGTCTTGTTCCAGCTCTCAGAAGTCAGACAGCGACTGCAGTAAACTATCCTGGACACAGTTCTTTGACAATGAAAAGTACAGACACCAACTGATGTTGGTTAAAACCAAGCAGTATACAGAGGTTAGTTGCTTTCGTAACTTTTGCTTCATGTGAGAAATGTCATGGACCGTGCTGCGGGGAGGGGAGAAATCAGTAAGGGAATGTGAGAGCAGGTTTAAAAAATTTGATTCCAACAAAGTTTGAGAGCTAAACGTCTGAGTAAAAGCACAATAAAGACATGTGACAGCAACAGTGGTGCTGAAATCCAATGGTCTAAGGATGAGCTCAGATTGTTTAAGCCCTGAAGGGTCTTGCTAGTCACAATCACCATCCCCAAGGACTGTGATTCCTATGCCTCCTCATAGCATTGTATAACACTGCCGTCTGGAAACACGGAAGGTGCCAGCTAATCACCTGCATGTGGAGGCTCTGTTGCGACCCTCTTTTTTGTGTGTGTGGAAAGTTAAAGAAGGGGGAGTGGGAGGAGGGGGGGGGGGGTAGATTCTCAGCTTTCTAACTACAGTGTTGTAAAAACGATAAATTTACAATTTGCAAAAATATTGGCTGTGTTGCGAGGAATGGTACAAATCTCACTGCTTAACTGTAAATTACAACAAAAAGTGCCAAATGTATTTTTAAGACCGTACGCAGAAAAAAAGAAAAAAATCTTTTACAGGACTTCGCAAACCTGCCAAACCATGCTTCGACTGCTTATGGTTTTTCCAGGCAATTTAACGTTATTGCTTTATAAATGGTATGGACGGTGAATAGCCAAGAAATGACTTTGAATCCATTTATGTGTGGACTATGTAAACTGACCTCACGACCTCCCTGCTACCTACGGGCTTAAAAACAAGATTATTCTGACTCATTTCTTATTATTATGCTGCACTTTAGACATGAACACGGGTGTTCTGGTCTTCCTCGTAGAAAACCTTCAGCGTATAGTGACTTCTTCTTCTTTGTTCACCGGCTGTGAATTCCGGCGAAAGGTCCCAGTAGTTCGCCTATTTGGACTTTTGGCTTTTACCTGGACCTAAGTTTTGCGTGTACATCAGGCCACTCTGATGTCAAATGACGAGCTCACCTCATCCTCTTGATGTGCTATCCTTTCTGGCAACACCGATCTTCGGTTCAAGGGTTTGAAACAAAGGGTGAAACTGAAAACTGTTTTTCGGCGAATGAAGGTCCAGTGATGCTTAATTGTCGTGCTAGCAATTCTACGTCGTTACTGACGTCCTTGACAACAATATTGACAGGTTAGAAGACAAATACCTGGTTATTGTAATTTCTGTCCTTGACAATAATATTGACAGGTTAGAAGACAATTACACGGTTATTGAAATTTCTGTCCTTGACAATAATATTGACAGGCTAGAAGACAATTACACGGTTATTGAAATTTCTGTCCTTGATAATAATATTGACAGGTTAAAAGACAAATACATGGTTATTGTAATTTCTGTTCCTGACTATAATATTGACAGGTTAGAAGACAATTACACGGTTATTGTAATTTCTGTCCTTGACAATAATATTGACAGTTAAGAAGACAAATACATGGTTATTGAAATTTCTGTCCCTGACTATAATATTGACAGGTTAGAAGACAATAACATGGTTATTGTAATTTCTGTCCTTGACAATATTGCCAGGTTAGAAGACAATTACATGGTTATTGAAATTTCTGTCCTTAATAATAATATTGACAGGTTAGAAGACAATTACATGGTTATTGTAATTTCTGTCTTTGATAATAATATTGACAGGTTAGAAGACAATTACATGGTTATTGCAATTTCTGTCCTTGACAATAATATTGACAGGTTAGAAGACAAATACATGGTTATTGTAATTTCTGTCCCTGACTATAATATTGACAGGTTAGAAGACAATTACATGGTTATTGTTTTTCTGTCCTTGATAATAATATTGACAGGTTTGAAGACAATTACATGGTTATTGTAATTTATGTCCTTGACAACAATATTGACAGGTTAGAAGACAATTACACGGTTATTGTAATTTCTGTCCTTGACAATATTGCCAGGTTAGAAGACAATTACATGGTTATTGTAATTTCTGTCCTTGACAATATTGCCAGGTTAGAAGACAATTACATGGTTATTGTAATTTCTGTCCTTGACAACAATATTGGCAGGTTAGAAGACAATTACATGGTTATTGTAATTTCTGTCCTTGATAATAATATTGACAGGCTAGAAGACAATTACATGGTTATTGTAATTTATGTCCTTGATAATAATATTGACAGGTTAGAAGACAATTACATGGTTATTGTAATTTCTGTCCTTGATAATAATATTGACAGGCTAGAAGACAATTACATGGTTACTGTAATTTCTGTCCTTGACAATAATATTGACAGGTTAGAAAACAATTACATGGTTATTGTAATTTCTGTCCTTGACAACAATATTGACAGGTTACAAGACAATCACATGGTTATGGTAAATACTGTCACACTTTTAAGGTTTTTATTGGAAACCCCATCGCTGCGAACATTAAACCAGGAACTTGAGCCAGAATTAAGAATTAAAGCACGTATTCAGGACAACATACTTTTTTCCCCACAACAATAAACATCTACTTCCGTCTGTTTTTTTAAAACTATAGTTCACTTTGTTTATTACCATGGAAATGTCCCCAAAGGTCTCGGTCATTTCTCGACCCAGTGACTCCTCATGTTCTTTTACGACCTCTGCTAAAAACTTCCTAAGACTCCCCGTCACGCACAAAACCCGGCCTTCCTGTCTTGTCTCATTTGGGTGAAAGGGCAGAGACCGAAAACATGTCTCCCTAAAACAGAAGATGTCCTACCTCCTACTTTGTAAATAAAACACGTACTTTTTGATGGTTCATGTTTCTGCCAGGAAATGTTGTCAGGGCAACAATTACTCATATTTGAACCAGGAAGACTGCCGGAAAAAGGGGACGCTACTTGAATGCGAAAACGACAATTGAAGTAGAAAGTGGCCCACTAGCATGTTGAAATGTTTGCCATGAATAATTCTTCGTTTTCTTCTTAACGTCCACAAACTGAAAACTTCGGTGGGGAGTTCTGGTTGATTGTCAACTTCTGGACTTTGGTCCATAACTAAGATGGATGGAATGTTAGGTGGAAAACTATGAAAAACTGAACAAGAAATGTTCTTCTGTTTCCTCTTTGAATTCGGTTTCGTATGCTCAGATCAAACCTTCAGATGGACTGCCTCTATGAACTCGCAAGTCAGTAGCAGGTCCTTTCCCACAATTTGCTTTTAAGGCCAGGTGTCTTTTCGAAATTGTGTGTAGAGTGGGAAAGTCTGCAGAATGTACTCAGGTGATTATGGTCTTGTTTGACAGGCACACTGTGATGACTGTACAATATTTTTTTTTTTGCATGTGATAGTTGAGCCTTCAGTGTCCTGTTCGTAGACGGAAAATTGTTTTCTCATTTACGTCCACAAGCTGTAAACTCGGGCGAAGAGTTCTGGTTGTTTGTCCACTTCTAGACTTTGGTCTTGTTAGAGAACTTGAGTGTTTTACATAGCTGGCTTATTTGTATGAAGAATGAAGGTTCCTTGCCTCTCAAGCAGACCCACTTCGAACAAAAGAAACCCATAATCAATCGACACGTACGACACGCTTGTTAATGACGCAGTGGGTCACATCTTAAATTACAACCCCTCCCCCCCCCCCCCAATTTCCCCGGGAATTCACACTGGAATGCCACGAATGTGTGCCTTTACAGTAAGAGCGATGTATCAGTCTATGAAAAAGGAAAATTAAAGGATCCTTTTCAACGCCTTTAGGCGTATAGGGCATATAGGGCTAGAACTATATATTTATAGACCAATCGGCAAAGATGGGTGATGTGGTCAGCATCACGCCGGCCGCCTTTACTTCCCGGGACTGCATCAGGTACCCACTCAAAGCTGGGTCGACCTGGGAGCCAAGGTCATTTTTGAAAAAAGTCCGGCTCCGCCAGGGAGCGAACCCTTCCGAGACGCTTGGCCCCTGCTACTCCCGACTCCAGTGTTTGCTGTTAAACAAATTAGAGTCCCTTTTTAATGCCAGTGGCGAATTGGCAAATAAAGTTAGACATGTCTATATAGACCAGCCGGTGCCCGAGGGGTGATTTGGTCATGACGCTGCCGCCTTTACTACCTAGGATATCACCTTGTACTCGTTATAGGCTGTGTTGACCTAGAAGCCAAGGTCAATTTTGAAAACTAAATCTTACCCTGTGCAGATTTGAATTCTGGTCCTTCTGATCCCACACGCGAGGGCCTACCTACTACCATAGCTTTCTATTACCCGTTGATTCAGCTTGATAGAAGAATAACCGAGGTTTTGAGGTTTTGAACAATGGATCAACATCATGGAACACGGGTGTAACCCATAAGTGCTCCATTCATCTTTTAACTCAAGTCTCAGTTCGAAGAAGCCCAGCACCGTGCACAGGCTTTGTAGCACCGGTGAGGATCCTGAAATGCTTAAAGTAGATTTTATTTTTACCGTGCAGCGCTGTTAAGCTACTATTTTCGATTTTCAACTGCGAATGGGATTTTTTACGTGCGCAAAAATGCACACGGGCCTCCGATCTCACTAACCAGAGACCAGGGGGAATTATTAGAAGTTTAAGTCCGCTTGAAAAAATTCCAGTACTTACCGGGGATTGAACCCGGAACATCTAGCACTCGAGGCGGAAACCATGCCTCAGGGACCACGCAGCACCCTTGAAGAATAAATAAATAAATAAATGAAACAATAAATGAAATCATTGCACTCGTGACATTCCCACACGATCTCCGTCTCCTTTCTTGTAGCCAATGTAGACTTAGTGTGCTAATAGCACCGGATGCTGCATCCTGATGTTTCTTTCTCGGCCTTGAACATATTCCAGAAACCACCCCCCCCCCCCTTTCCCCAAAACTTTAAATTAGTCTGTCAATGTATAGATCCTTAGTCTGTTCTATTGCAATGTCCATTTGAACCCAGAGATCGTTAACACCTCTGCTGTATCATAAAGCAGCTAACCGACCAGAGGGGCGGCAGCAGCCAGTTTATCAGGCTGCTCATTACCCAGCACATATCGATGTCCTGGACTTAAAATCCATGATATTCTACTGGTCTGTCTTATCAAGTGATACCAGCCACTATAAGTGCAGGACGCCAGTTTCACTTTAAAAAAGGAAAAGCATCAAAAAAGGAATGATAGGAAATTCAACATGATCATAAAATAATCAACTATATATTAACTCACCAACACGCCATCCAGTCCAACCAATAAACAAACACTTGATCATTCAATATCCACCAATAATTTCGACTACCGAGTGTGCAGCAATGATATTCTTCTGCCTTAAGAAAACTGGGATTCACCTGTGGATCGGAAAGTTGTGGGTTCGGGTGCTGACGGAGAGGGACTTTTTGTAAAAATTGACCCAGTTTTAAGTAAGTACCTGGTGCAGAACTAGAAAGTAAAGAGATGCTGACTACATCACTTACCAAGTGCCGATTGATCTATAAAATATAGGTTTAACCTCATATGCCTAATAGGCCTTAGTGAATGGAAAAGGAAGTGGAAACATTTGAACTTTAAGGGTAAAAGTTAGTGAAGTATAGGAGGGAGTAGAGTATAATGGAGAAAATTGGTAAGTAATCTTTAAAAAAAACACACACACACACACGAGGAGAACAGACATAAAGAAAGAATAAAAAAAGCAAGCAAGAAAGAAAGAAAGAAAGAAGAGGTCAAAGAAAAAGAAAAGAAGAGAAGAAGAAGCAGAATAAGAAGAAGAAAGAAGAAGAAGAAGAAGAAAAGAAGAAGAAAGAAGAAGAGAAGAAGAAGAAGAAGAAGAAAGAAGAAGAAGAAGGAAGAAGAGAAGAAGAAAGAAAGAGAAGAAGAAGAAGAAAAAAAGAAAAGAAAGAAAGAAAGAAAGAAAAGAAAGAAAGAAAAGAAAGAAAGAAAGAAGAAGAAGAAAAGAAATAGAAAGAAAGAAAGAATAAGAAAGAAGAAGAAAGAAAGAAGAAGAAGAAGAAGAAAGAAAAAGAAAAAAAGAAGAAAGAAGAAAGAAAGAAAGAAAGAAGAAAGAAAGAAGAAAAAAGAAAAGAAAAGAAGAAAGAAAGAAGAAGAAGAAGAAAAAGAAGAAAAGAATAAGAAAGAAAAGAAGAGAAAGAAGAAGAAGGAGAAAAGAAGAAAGAAAGAAAGAAAGAAGAGAATGAAGAAAGAAGAGAGAAGAGAAGAGAAAGAAAGAAGAAGAAGAAAGAATAAGAAAAGAAGAAGAAGAAGAAAAGAAGAAAGAAAGAAAGAAATAAGAAAGAGAAGAAAAAGAAGAAAGAAAAGAAGAAGAAAGAAAGAAAAAGAAGAAAGAAGAAGAAAGAAAGAAAAGAAGAAGAAAGAAAGAAAGAACAAAGAAAAACAAAGAAACAACAAAGAAGAAGAACAAAGAAGAAGAAGAAGAAGAAAGAAACGAAGAAGAAGAAGAAGACTGAGAAGAAGAAGAAAGAAGAAGAAGAATAAGAAGAAGAGAAGAAGAAGA
>CAJHNH020001976.1:0-115000 GCA_905116865.2 Candidula unifasciata | reverse complement strand
CAGATGGGAATAGAGCGCTTATGGGAGTGTCCAAGTGCTGTGATGTCGATTTTTAATTCAATATTCAACATTTGTTAATTAGTATGGTAGTTAGTTAGATAGTTAGGTAAATAGTTAGTTGGTTAGTTAGTTAGTTTGGTAGTTAGCGAGACTTTAGTTAGGTAAGTAGTTAGTTGGTTAGTTAGTTTGTTAGTTAATTAGTTAGGTTTTAAGTTGGTTATTTAGTTTAGTAGTAGCTAGTTAGGTAGTAAGTTAGTTAGCTAGTCAGGTAGGTAATTAGGTAGTTAGATAATTAGTTAGTTAGGTAGGTAGTTAGTTATGTAGTTAGGTAGTTAGGTAGTTAGCTAGTTATGTAGTTAGGTAGTTAGTTATGTAGTTTCCTTCAAAGTCGGAGTGCATCTGCCTGAGAGGCAAGTAACCAGCAGTCTGCATACAATTGAGTCAGATCTGCCAAACAGATGCACACGCAACACTCAGGTTCTAGAACAGGACTGCAGTCCAGAAGTGGACGAACACCCAGAACTTTCCGGCTGAGTTTACAGCTGGTGAAGAAGAAGAAGAATTTATGTACTTAGGAAGTTAGTTAGTTATGCAGTTAGGTAGTTAGTTAGTTATGTAGTTTGGTAGTTAATTGGTTCCTAACATGTGTTTTTGATCTGCATTTATTTATATGCCCCTGTGGTTTTTAGTGCAAAGACATTATAGTTCTATTGTTTTCAGGTATTCAGGTCTTCTCAACCTGCGTCCTATACAATGCAACTTCTTTCTTTTTACTCCACCTTTATTTTACCACCTTTGCGGTGTAGACAGAAGGGTCTTCGAGCCTGAGGATTTACGGCCGCATGGCTAACACTGTCGCTACTAGCATACCTTTTAATTCCCTCTATTCTGCACAGGCACTAGTTACGAATGTGTGTAGTCTATTTGTCATTTTCACTGGAGCTAACCGTTGTCCAGACGGCATATGAGAGAATTCAACGTTTTTATTAACTCAAAATTTGAGAAGTTAAAAAATCTAACTAAAGTATTTTCAGTATTCTCGCCGGTGCTACGTGGTTTGTGCACTGCGCTGAGAATCTTCGGACTGTCTTGAGTCAGAAGTAGAAAGGAGTACTAATGGATTACTACCCTTGTGCCATGATGTTGATCCGTCGTCTAAAGATAAGCCTAAACCTAACCTTTGTGTTCATTTTCCCTGGAAATTATATCTGTTACTACTCTGTTGAAAGGACACGAGGCAGAAGGTTGTAGACAGTCATGACTACCGACGCTAGCTACAGTGTATAGACTATAAGAGGGCTACGCGGTCTAGAGTCGTAATGTCCGCCTCAAGTGCTAGAGGTTCCGGTTTCAATCCCCAGTAAGAGCTGGGATTTTTTTCACGAGGACGGACTTCTAGTATTTCCCCTGGTCTCTGGGTAGTGAGATTGGATGCTTGTGTGCATTGTTGCGCACGTAAAAAAATCACTTGGCAGTTGGAAATCGAAATAAGTAGCCTAACGGTGCTACCCGGGCCAAATTTGGAGTTAAAAATCTACCTTAAGTATTTCAGGATCCTCGCCAGTGCTACAGAGCCTGTGCACTGTGCTTCGGAAAACTTGAGTGTGCAGGAAAAAAAAGGAGCACTTATGGGTTACTACCCGTTTGACATAATGTTGAGCCGTTGTTCAAACTGCAAACTTCTGTATGAACTATAAGGAGGACAAAAAGACTATTTATTAGTGGATTTGCCTGTACAATTATATCCCCATCAGCCTCTTGGTTTGTTTTTGGTCAACCAGATGGAAACATTTGTTTCTCGTCCTTTGCTTACAGCTAATCTCCTTATATGACCCAAGCATGGCAGCCTAGTAGCGGTCCCGATGCCTGTGAGTAATGACACTTGAAACACTGTAGCGTTGCAGGCCACACTTTACGAGTCGCTGACTTAATTACAACAGACAGTGAAGTTCTTACTATAGACAACATTGCACATATAGACAATTTATTTCAAGCGAACGAAACACAAAGAAGAAGAAGAATAAGAAGAAGAAGAAGAAGAAGAAGAAGAAGAAGAAGAAGAAGAAGAAGAAGAAGAAGAAGAAGAAGAAGAAGAAGAAGAAGAAGAAGAAGAAGAAGAAAAAGAAGAAGAAGAAGAAGAAGAAGAAGAAGAAGAGGAAGAAGAAGAAGAAGAAAAAGAAGAAGAATAAGAAGAAGAAAAAGAAAAAGAAGAAGAAAATTTAGCAGATTTTGTTGCAAGAATAAAGCGAAAACAATTTGGACATGATAGTTGTAAAAAAAAAAAAAAATTACTTATGACATAATTCTGTCTTATTTTTCTAGTGATCTACGTCAAGTGTGTTTTTGTATGCTTTTAATGCGGAGACACGAAGACTGCCATAATAACTTTCACCTAAGCCCTGAATAAAGGGACGAGCCAGAATTAGCATTTTTATTATCCACATAAGACATAACCTTTATCATTGTGGCAGACAAAAGCTAAATATTTTTCAACATTTGTAAGCTCTTAAGTCTGCAGGCATCGTTAACTATTTCCCACATGCTCACCTATTTTGTGAAACGAGAAATGTACTCTTGAGGGAGTTTAATCTTATTTGAAAAGAAAATTAAAATATCATCAGAGTATAACAGGAGTCCATGCCTCGAGACCCTGCAGCTCCCCCCCCCCCCCAACGAACATAGAGGAGAAAAAAGAAACCCGGACAGGACACAGTTACATAACACACACGTACAACAAACAGTTACGTCACACAAACGTACAACAAAGTTACATCACACAAACGTACAACAAACAGTTACATCACACAAACGTACAACAAACAGTTACATCACACAAACGTACAACAAACAGTTACATCACACAAACGTACAACAAACAGTTACATCATACAAATATGCAACAAACACTAACATCAGCCATCAGTTTTGAAAACTAAAGCGATAAATCGACCACTTTCAACCAGTATTGGTTATATTTGCGGACTGGTCTCTTTGTGACAATTATGTTCGCTAAAAATGTTAATTTCACCGAAACTAGTGGTTTATACCAGTACTCTAGTAAAAAAAAAAAAAAAAAAAAAAAAAAAAAAAAAAAAAAAAAAAAAAAAAAAAAAAAAAAAAAAAAAAAAAAAAAAAAAAAAAAAAAAAAAAAAAAAAAAAAAAAAAAAAAAAAAAAAAACAAGTGAGGGTTGTTGGTGAGGGGGCTGATATGTACTTTGCACACCCACAGAACAGATGCACGTATTAACGATGTCTAGAAACGCCCACATGACGCGGAAATGCAGGAATATAACGTTTTGGTTGAC
The DNA here is from genome assembly GCA_905116865.2 of Candidula unifasciata. Classification (NCBI taxonomy): domain Eukaryota; kingdom Metazoa; phylum Mollusca; class Gastropoda; order Stylommatophora; family Geomitridae; genus Candidula; species Candidula unifasciata. The sequence goes on along the minus strand of CAJHNH020001976.1, from coordinate 111,695 downwards.
CCACACTGGACCACAGGCTACTTGGCTATACGGCTGAAGGGTTAAACGAGGTTTCCATGACTTCTATCTGTTTGGTTCCAATCCTTGAGATGTCAGTCATACAGATTGCAGTCTTTCGGGCAACAAAGTAGCAGAGGTCAATTAAAGAACACGTTTGACGACACTGATGCACCAGTATCAAATACAGAGGTACTGTGGAAATTGGGAATGAAAAGAGAGTTGCTAGGTGAAATAAAAAAGAGACAAGTGAAATATTTTGGCCACATTAAAAGACATAACAATATTGTAAAGATCATCCTAGAGGGAAAGGTTCAAGGTAGGCGAGCAAAAGGCAGACAGCGTTACAAGTGGGAGGATAACATCAAGAGATGGACGAACAGCAGTATGAGTGAGTGTACCTCAAGGGCAAGAGACAGGGCTTGTTAGAGATCCATTGCAGCCAACCTTCAATGTGGAGACGGCACCTGATTGATTGAGGTGATATGACTAACACCTTTACATCCAAGTAAACTTTCGGTAACCATCTCAAATTTAGCCGAACTAGGAGTTGAGCGGGTCGGGGAGAATGCCGCTGTGAGGAGTTACGAGGGGATCTGGCCGGCGCTTAACATTCAGGGCACAGGCGAGACAGATATACAGAAACACAGTGGTGCCATGGGAATTGGAACTCTTCGTTTGCTGCTGAAGATGGAGAGGACGCGCTTATTGGGCTGTCCCGAGTAATGTGATGTCGATTCCTAATTCAACATTCAACATTCCCATTTTCATTTGATTTCAGCTACTGTCTGCGCTAAGGCAAGGTTACACCATTTCAGATCCATTTAAACCTCCTGTTGAACTTCCGAGTCCGGAGGAAACGTTCCAGCCATCTGACTATGCAGACTACGACATCACCAAAAGTCAATGCGGGTTGTCATGGGACTCCGTGACGTCATCGTACCCAACCTTCTCAACACAAAGCTCATACACTCAGTAAGTTGCTGTTGAATAACTGGACATATCATGAGACCTTTCATTACTTATCTACATTTGTCATGCTTGGTTTCGCGACATTGTTTTTATTCAGACAATCTCTATTGTAAAGTGGTCAAGTCGTTTCCCTCCCCCTCTGAAGCCAGTGGATTCGTTTCACTGGCTCGTCGTTTAGATCACGGGCGTAATAAATACGGAGATCCACGGGGATCGTTGCTGAAGCTACGAGGTTCATGCTTTGTATAGCGACTAGCTGTTCTGCTGATAGATAGATAGATAGATAGATAGATAGATAGATAGATAGATAGATAGATAGATAGATAGATAGATAGATAGATAGATAGATAGATAGATAGATAGATAGATAGATAGATAGATAGATAGATAGATAGATAGATAGATAGATAGATAGATAGATAGATAGATATAGATAGATAGATAGATAGATAGATAGATAGATAGATAGATAGATAGATAGATAGATAGATAGATAGATAGATAGATTAGATAGATAGATAGATAGATAGATAGATAGATAGATAGATAGATAGATAGATAGATAGATAGATAGATAGATAGATAGATAGATAGATAGATAGATAGATAGATAGATAGATAGATAGATAGATAGATAGATAGATAGATAGATAGATAGATAGATAGATAGATAGATAGATAGATAGATAGATAGATAGATAGATAGATAGATAGATAGATAGATAGATAGATAGATAGATAGATAGATAGATAGATAGATAGATAGATAGATAGATAGATAGATAGATAGATAGATAGATAGATAGTAGATAGATAGATAGATAGATAGATAGATAGATAGATAGATAGATAGATAGATAGATAGATAGATAGATAGATAGATAGATAGATAGATAGAAAGATAGATAGATAGATAGATAGATAGATAGATAGATAGATAGATAGATAGATAGATAGATAGATAGATAGATAGATAGATAGATAGATAGATAGATAGATAGAGAGAGAGAGAGAGAGAGAGAGAGAGAGAGAGACAGACAGACAGAGAGAGACAGACAGAGAGACAGAGAGCTACAGCGAATACAAACCGTTGCAATGAAATCCATTCGACTGATTTGAAATTTGAACATTGAAAAAAATTTTTTTTTTGATAAAACACGACAGTGTTTATTTTATCTGACCGGCACTTGATGTTTTGACTGTGTGTTGGGTAATGAACAGAGTGATAAATGTGCTGGTTCCGCATCACACAGTGGTAAATTGTGCATTACAAGCCTTATGTTGAAAGTGCCTTTTTGTAGCTAGTAAACAGTATGGGAGCAGGAAGAAATCGCCAGGGTCTGAAGAGATTGGTGAAGCTAAGAGTGACCTGGGGATCTGGCTGACGGGACTGCAGCCAGAAAAAAAGTTACCCAATAATTCAAGAAGCCATTTTTTGGATGCGAATCAAACAGAGAAAAATTGCAGACACTTTTCAACAAATAAATCAGTTTTTTTTTTTTTTTTTTAGTGCAGCGTAAACTTGTTTCGACTTCAGTATTCTCACTTTCTCTTGTCTAGACTCCAGTATTCTCTCCTATTCTTGTCTAGAATCCAGTATTCTTTCCTACTTATGTCTAGAATCAAGAATTCTTTCCTACTAAAATCTGGAATCCAGTATTCTTCTCTACTCTTGTCTGGAATCCAGTATTCTTTTCTACTCTTGTCTAGAATTCAGTATTCTCTCCTATTCTTGTCAGGAATCCAGTATTCTCTCCCACACTTGTCTAGAATCCAGTATTCTCTCCTACTCTTGTCTAGAATCCAGTATTCTCTCCTACTCTTGTCTAGAATCTAGTATTCTTTCCTACTTATGTCTAGAATCAAGTATTCTTTCCTACTCATGTCTGAAATCCAGTATTCTCTCCTATTCTTGTCTAGAATCCAGTATTCTCTCCTACTCTTGTCTGGAATCCAGTATTCTCTCCTACTCTTGTCTAGAATTCAGTATTCTCTCCTACTCTTTTCTAGAATCCAGTATTCTCTCCTACTCTTGTCTAGAATCCAGTATTCTCACCTATTCTTGTCTAGAATCCAGTATTATATCCTACTCTTGTCTAGAATCCAGTATTCTCTCCTACTCTTGTCTAGAATCCAGTATTCTTTTCTACTCTTGTCTGGAATCCAGTATTCTTTTCTACTCTTGTCTAGAATTTAGTATTCTCTTCTACTCTTGTCTGGAATCCAGTATTCTCTCCTACTCTTGTTTGGAATCCAGTATTCTCTCGTACTCTTGTCTAGAATCCAGTATTCTCTCCTACTCTTGTCTAGAATCCAGTATTCTCCCCTACTCTTGTCTAGAATACAGTATTATCTCCTACTCTTGTCTAGAATCCAGTATTCTCTCGTACTCTTGTCTAGAATCCAGTATTCTCCCCTACTCTTGTGTCTAATCCAGGATTCTCTCCTAGTCTTGTCTAGAATTCAGTATTCTCTCCTACTCTTGTCTAAAATCCAGTATTCTTTCCTACTACTGTATAATCCAGTATTCTCTCCTACTCTTGACTAGACTCGAGTATTCTCATTTGCTCTTGTCTAGATTCCAATATTTTTTTCTGTTCTTGTCTAGACTCTTATATTATATCATACATAAACCTGGACTCGAATAATGCCTTTTTTTCCTGCCTAGACTCGAAAATTCTCTCCACTTTTTGTCTAGACTTAAATATCCTCTTCTATTCGTTACTAAAATCCAGTATTTACACCTACTCTTGCATTGAGTCCATCATTCTCCCCTACACTAGTCTTCTTTCTCTAGGAGTCCATGAACTGTGGGGTTGGTAGTCATATCTAACCACAACCTTCTGTCTCCTGTACTTTCAATCAGCTCTTACCCAGATGATCCTCCATGCCTTGATGTCAAACTGTCCATTATCTTTTCTTTCAGTCAGTTTCTTAGAGGTCATCGTCTTACTCTTTTTATCAGTCCATGGTATTCTCATAATTGGTCTATAACACCCCATCTCCGTAGCTTCCAAATAATTTTTCATTAATCTACCAATTGTCCATGATTCCGTTCCGTATATCAAGATAGAATTTATACAGCTTTTCAGTTCTATGTCTCGTCTCAATTGAGAAAAAGAAATTACATAAAATATTCTTGTCCAACATCAGATATTCTCCCCTACTCTTGTTTAGACTAAAATATTCTCTCTCACTCTCGTCTAGACTTGAATATCTTATCCTACTCTTGTCTAGACTCAAATATTCTAATCCCACTCTCGTCTAGACTTGAATATTATCTCCTACTCTTGTCTAGACTCAAATATTCTCTCCCACTCTCGTCTCTCCTCTCCTGCTCTTGTGTAGTCTCAAATATTATCTCCTACGTTTGTCTATACCTAAATATTACCTCCCACTCTTCTCTAGACATGGATATCCTCTCTTACTATTGTCTAGACACCAGTATTCTCTCCTACTTGTCTAGACTCTGATTTTCTCTCCCACTCTTCCTTAAAATTGAATCCTACCTTATGCTCGTGTCCCGAATGCTTGTATGGGATTTCGACCCTTGTATACTCTCTCTCTCTCTCTCTCTCTTTCTCTCTCTCTCTCTCTCTCTCTCTCTCTCTCTCTCTCTCTCTCTTTCTCTCTCTCTCTCTCATCTCGAATATACTGTCGGACTCTTGCCACAAATAATTTCTTGATTTCTGTCCGGAAAAAATTTCCGAAAATATAAAAATAAAAAACAGAAGAATGTGTACATGTTAGTTTGCCTTGAATCTCAGTCGCCTGTATGGTTGGTAATGGAATGAGTCCAGGACATCTGCAGAGGTAGGCTCACTGGAGGGTCAGATATCCATAGTGGTCACAATGGTTTGAGTTTAAAGCGTCTGTAAGGAGCAGAATGTTTTGAAGTCAAAGCACCTTAAAATTGTGATTGGCATAGGCCTTTTTGTGTTTATAGAGGTTTAAATTAAATTAGACTTGACTGGGTGGGGGTGGGGGGGGGGGAGGGTTATGTCGGCATGTAATTTATTAATTAGATGTATGAATTATGTACTGTGTGTGTGTCTGTGGCTCAGCGGCTTTGAGTTTAGTGAATGCTTTTAACAACTGCATAAAACTTTAGTACTAAGGTTCGAGTTCTGCGGCGTACAGCAAAAATAATCCAGGTTGTTTTGTCAAAACTTCTCTTGATTCAGAGGTCTCTCTGGCGATATGGTCAAGCCGTTGGCCTAGCGGTCTGAAGGTCGTGAGTTCATTTTACAGCTGCGCCGTTCAGTTCACGAGCGGAATTTTTACAGAAATCCGTAGGGATCGTCCCTAGAGCTACAGAGGTCGTGCTCTGTGCGAAGCTCTCGGCAGGCAGCTAGCTGTTCTGCGGAGAGAGACTGGGCCAGAGGGTTAAAACCCGGCGAAATGAAGTGGATCCTCATACCTTTACATTTACCTTTAATTCCTCTTGAATACTGAACTGTGGATGCGAAACAAATATTTCATAATGTATTTCACCATATATTTTGCTATATCCGATTCGTTATAGGGTTAGAATTATCTAATTCATATGTCATCTTCTACAGGCGTTCAACAAAAGAAGCCAATCACTCGCAGCGACTGACTATAGCTTTAGTAGTGTTTGGAGTGATCATCTTGATTGCAACGTCTGTGATCGTTGGGGTAGTTCTCCACGTTCGTTTAGATACAGGTAAGGTAATAAGTCAACTTTCAATAGGGAGCTGCGTAGTTTCGAAGCATGGTGTCCGCCTGGAATGCTGGAGGTTCCGGGTTCAGTTCCCGGCAAGGATTGTATTTCTCACATGGACTTAGACTTCTAGTAATTCCACCAGGTCTCTGTGTAGTTAGATAGGAGACCCGTGTGCATTGTTGCGTACGTAAAAAATCCCCTGGAAGTTGGAAAAAGTAGCTTAACGACGCTGCCCGGCAAAATATGGGGTTTAAAACCAGCCATTAGTATTTCAGGATCCTAGCCGGTGATACATAGCCTGTTAGCGTTAGTTCTAATTCCTGTTAAGACATGATCTCTCTCTCTCTCTCTCTCTCTCTCTCTCTCTCTCTCTCTCTCTCTCTCTCTCTCTCTTTCTTTCTTTCTTTCTCTCTCTTTCCTCTCCCCCTCTCTCTTTCTCTCTCTCTCTCTCTCTCCACACGAGTTAAGTTAGTTGCGTATGTTTTACAGGACGTTGCAGAACCAGTCCCAGCTAGTGTGTGTGTATGTGTGTGTGTGTATGGCTGTTGGGGTTTGTTTAGGAGCATTTTACGTTTAGGAGTTTGCCACAGCTTACTTAGCGGCAAGCTCTCGGTACCACTGTCGAAACCAACGTAAGACAAACCGTTCGCCTTTCTAATCGAACCCAGCACCTCGGCATTAAGAAGCGTGCTCGCAACGCTTAGGTGACAGACTAAATGCAAGTAACTGAAAACGTTATGTGACGTAAAGTCGGCCTTTTTGATATTAATCACGAGTTTATTTTACTTCGAGAGTATATCTAATGTTCTCCTTTGACTACTTACTTGCCCTTTTGTATTTCAGCTAAATATATAGTTTTCTTATATACACACAAACACACGTACACACACACATACACACACGAAGACATACATGTGTGTGTGTGCCTGTGTGTATGTAGCACAAATGTCTGACGTCTTTGTTCACACATATATATAATTTTGTTGATTTTATTTATTACGAGGAAGTTTTATTCACGTGGATTAAATTTAAATAAAACATCATCATCGTGATCACATAACAGGTTCTCTACAGAATGTCGCCCCCCCCCCCCCTATCTCAGATTGTCTGCAAGAAACCGGGTCCTTTGCCAGCATACATGAATATAGTGAATATATAGGGCACAGCCTGGGGAGAAACATACAGATAGGAAATAAACAGGCAATGATATGAGAAATAAATGGAGCCGGGCACGAGGACGTACAGGACAAAGCTTTAGATGAATGTTGATAATAGAGGCAGAAAATGTTGGTTTGGATTCCGCTCACAACACACACACACACACACACACACAGAGAGAGAGAGAGAGAGAGAGAGAGAGAGAGAGAGAGAGAGAGAGAGACAAACACACACTCACAAATAATAAACACACCGCACATCATTATGACAAGGAAGGTTTTATGGTCTTTGCCAGCGTGTATGTGTCCTTATTCTGCTTGTTTCTCATTAGGACCCTAACTTATCTTTTGAATTTATATAAATTAGCTACATTTTGATTCAGACAAGACTTTATTTTGTTGCTGTAGTTGTTGAATATTACATGTTACAGCCAGCATTCTGTTATTTTCATTTCAGTTAATTCCCCCTTATCCACATCAAGTACAGATGGTGTAAATAAACTAGCAGATGTGAATTCATCATCGTACCAACCGGCAACGACAGAATCGTCAGAGCGTCAGTCCTCTTCATCGTTAGCCACTCGGTCCTCGGTGCTCAAGAACCTGGAGTCAGAGTTGCTCGATGAAGCTCCCTCGTCATCGACAAACTCCCAATCAGCAAAGGCCATGACGATCTCGTCACAAACGAGACTCCTAAATCGAGAAATGTTCCATGAATCAACATTGACTTTGTCTAATTTATTTATGTCAACTCTGCCATCCTCCCTCGTGTCGGTACCTGAGCATTCTTCACCAGAATTGCCCAGATATACATTATCGTCCTTAGAAAGGATTCTGAAGGCATCGTCGCTGTCTTCAGATAGCTCAAACTCACCACCTCAAATATTACTCCACCCAACTACACCACCAGTAAACAAGCTACCGCTGTTATTGCTAACTCAATGGTCATCGCTGACCAGTTCAGATCTGCCATTAGGAGTACAGTCAGCCCAACAGCCATTGCCGGACATAACCACGCCATCACAGATACGTTCTTCTGAGTCGGTTTTACCTGCATTGACATCATCAAAGACACCCTCGACAAGTGAGTCCAACCTTTTAACATCGGCAGTTTCTTCGCATCCAACTTCGCACAAGAAAACGCCTCATCTAAATCAGTTGATAAACTCTTCAGCCACCGACTCTTTGTCCCAGTTATTTGAATCCTCCTCGTCACAGTACTCACAGACATCAGTTCCACAGATGTTCATATCAAAAGCAATAAGATCATCCCAATCAAATATATTAGAGATCTACAAGTCACAAAAGTCCCATGTATCTTTAGCCCCCACAGAAAGGCCAATCACAAATGCCACGACAATGTTATCCTTGTCAGAAATTTCACAATTGTTGAAGTCAAAAACAGTAACGGTCAATGATCCACACAACCCAGATTTCCATAAACAGTCAGGAATCAACAGATCAGAAATATCAGAACATAATGGGCTAACACATTCACGAGGGCTCGATATTCAACAACCATATCTGAAAAATGATACATCTTCACCTTTTGGCTTGTTGAAACCAGGCTTGCTACACAGTCAACAGAAACCATTCAGAAATCCGACCTCATCCGATCCTGGCATGTTTACAGCTTCAGACTCAGTACAGCCCCACATTCGGTCTTCAATTCATTCTCAGCTGACACAAACCACAACAAATTCATCACCTCGGACACTTTATTCACCGTCCCAGATCTCCGGCCCAGCAAAGTTATCTCACCCGTCGTCTGACGGAAGTCATAGCTACCTGTCCAAATCGACACTTCCCGGCTCAGTAAAACATAGAGGAAATACTACGTTAAAGTCAGAGCTTCACCCAAATACAACTTCACAGTTCGCCGACGAAAAATCACATTTTCTAGAAGAAATATCAGATTACGACCTTAGACTTTCTAAGATTCGAGCAACAACATCACTGGCTGAAGGTGCTACCGATGAACCAGTAAAAGAAGTGTTTCTAACTACAGAAAGGTCACCAGACGAAACAGCATCTGTTATCACGCTACTGTTTCCCAGTGTAAGAAGATTTCCAACAGGAGACCAGGTAAATGAAGCTGGCACTTCATCACAACTTCAAGACAAATCACCGACTTCCCTTGGGTCGAGTACAGCCGAGATCGAAACGCAAACGTCTTTTCGTTTCGAGTCACCTTCTACAGAACGTCCATTAATACCGTTGGGATCTTTGATCAAACACGAGGGAGCCAGTGAAAGCACAATCAACGATGGGGTTGTCAACCCAAGAATAAGCAACGTCTCCATGTCTGACAACACATTTTCAACATCTGAAAATCACAGTAATAACTCAAAATTCAGTATGGATAGACTTCCCAAAAATCAAGACGTCGGAGCGCAAATTGCTCAAAACGCTAAACCTTTTACAGACTCCAAACGAAACTCATTGTTTCAGACAGAAAAAAGCCCAGTTGGGAAATATACCAACACACTTGCAAATGCGTTTATTCCTCAAACAATCACAGCACCAGTGACAGATTATACACAAACCAATCAGTCCAGTATAACTCCAACAACAGATATAGCAGTACATATGACTCAGATAAAAGATGGAGACACTGTTCATGAAAACCTACATATTGGCAACTTAAACACACGACATCAAAACTATGAAGTGCAAAACAAAAACAAGAACAGTAGCTCACATTTAATGAACATTCCGCAGCAAATGGCTGCCTTAAGAGTTCACGACCCTGCGCTATATACTACAAACGTTTCCTCTACTGATGACTCGGGAAACCCATATACATTTGAGAGATCAGATGTAAGTGATACATTGTCATCTGATAAAAAGAATGCTACAGCAGCTAACAGAAACACAGAGGAAGCCTCAGATACACCAGCCGTACCTAATACGAATACAGCAATCGAAGGTTCTTTTCTGGGGAGTCAGGAGAACTCAACTGTCCACAGGACAGGGGCATCTAGAGAGGGTGACATTAAACTATCTTTAATGTTTGGCATAGATCTGACTAAATCAACAGCAACGGATACAAATAAAGAAGGTAAAGCAAAAGACAATTCAAGCACGGCGAAAACACCAAACTCATCAAGTGTAACACCAAATATGAATGTGCAACAGACAAATAACATTTCGTCCTATGGCAACACACGATTTCACTTTAATCCAAACGACATCAGGGTAGCTCCTACCCTTGACGGATCTGCTCTTTTAGAAGGCATGGGTATATTTAAGACTATTCAGGGAAACAACAATATTGCTGGGGCTAACAGAGAAAACGCCAGCGGGTTTAACATACCAGACATATTCAGATCCAGTGATGCATCACCATCATCCACTGTGATCGGAGCAAGAAGCCATGCAGGAAACGACAATAAGAAAAGTGAACTAATGCACGGAACATCAGATCTGCAAACGATGAAAACATTAAATCATCAGTCCACAGTTAATCGACAGTCGACTGGCCTATCAAATCGACAGTCCATGGGGTCGTCTGATTCAAATCATCAGTCAACAGTAACATCAGATCAAACCTCAGAAGGAACATCACGCCTACAGTCGATAGAAACCCCTTCTAAACAGTCGACAAAGCCGTCACAAAACAAGCTAATAGGATCCGACCATCTGTCGCTAACAACACCAAGTCATTCTTTGAGTGAAACAACAAATCAGCAATGGTCAGGAACAACATCAGATCAACAGTCGACTGAAATATTAAGTCAACATTCGACAGAAAGTTTACATCAACAGTTCACAGGAGTATCATATCAACAGCCGATTGCAACGTTAGGGCAGCAATTGAATGAAACACAAAATTATCCCTCCCTGGGAACATCGTATCTACATTCTAAAGACACATCGCATCAACAGTCAAAACAAACAGCAGGAACATCTCATGAACCGTCGGGGAGTACATCGACTCAAAAGTTGAGAGACATACAAAACCAGCCTTATTTGGAGGAATCAATAAATGGGCTTCCTGCTGAATCATCAAATCAAAATTTGACCGAAACGTCATATCAGCAATCCGATGGGACCACTCAGCAGTCAAAGAAAATATTAACTCAGCGTTCAGATGTAACATCAAATAAACATTTAAATGAAACAACCAACCAGCAGTCCAATATAATATCAAGCCAACAGTCCAATTGGACATCAAATCAGCATTTAAACGGAGTATCAAATCAACACTTGCGAGAAATATCAAAGCAGCAGTCCGAAGGAAATTCAACTCGGCAGTCAAATGTAACATCAAATCAGCAGTCAAACGAAGAATCAAATCAGCAGTCAAATGGAGCATTAAATCAGCTGTCAAATGAAACATCACATCAGCAGTCAAATGAAACATCAAATAAGCAGTCAAAACTAATATCAAATCAACAGCCATTAGAAGCATCTCATCAACAGTCAAATGAAACATCAAAATACCAGTCAGACGGGGTATCAAATCAGCGATTAAATAGATTATCATATCAACAACAGTCCAAAGGAATACCAAAACAGCTGTCCGAAAGAGTATCAAATCATCAGTCAAATGGAGAACCAAATCAGCAATCAAATGGAGCAATAAATCAGAATTCAAGTGCAACATCAAATCAGCAGTCAAATGGAGCATTAAATCAGAATTCAAGTGCAACATCAAATCAGCAGTCAAATGGAGCATTAAATCAGAATTTAAGTGCAACATCAAATCAGCAGTCAAATAGAAACATAAATCAGCAGTATAATGGGGCATTAAATCATAATTCAAGTGCAACATTAAATCAGCAGTCAAAAGTAGACTCAAATCAGCAGTCAAATGGAGCATTAAATCAGAATTCAAGTGCAACATTAAATCAGCAGTCAAAAGTAGACTCAAATCAGCAGTCAAATGGAGCATTAAATCAGAATTCAAGTGCAACATCAGATCAGCAGTCAAATGGAGACTCAAATCAGCAGTCAAATGGAGCATTAAATCAGAATTCAAGTGCAACATCAAATCAGCCGTCAAGTGGAGACTCAAATCAGCAGTCAAATGGAGCATTAAATCAGCGTTCAAGTGCAACATCAAATCAGCAGTCAAATGGAGACTCAAATCAGCATTCAAATGGAGCATTAAATCAGAATTCAGGTGCAACATCAAATCAGCAGTCAAATGGAGCAATAAATCAGAATTTAAGTGCAACATCAAATCAGCAGTCAAATGGAGCATTAAATCAGAATTCAAGTGCAACATCAAATCAGCAGTCAAATGGAGACTCAAATCAGCAGTTAAATGGAGCAATAAATCAGAATTCAAGTGCAACCTCAAATCAGCAGTTAAATGGAGACTCAAATCATCAGTCAAATAGAGCATTTAATCAGAATTCAAGTGCAACATCAGATCAGCAGACAAATGGAGACTCAAATCAGCAGTCAAATGGAGCATTAAATCAGAATTCAAGTGCAACCTCAAATCAGAAGTCACATGGAGCATTCAATAGGAATTCAAGTGCAACATTAAAACAGCAGTCATATGAAGACTCAAATCAGCAGTCAAATGGAGCAATAAATCAGCATTTAACTGAAACACCAAATCAACGTTCGTTGGGGACATCAAATAAACACACTGCTAGAACATTAGATCAACACTCATCCGGGATTTCAAATAAACAACCTAATGGAACATTAAATCAACATTTAAAAGGAACATCAAAAGAAACCTCAACGGTGACATCAAATCAACGGCCCGGAGAAATATTAGCTCACAAACTGACCGATGGCAAATATAAAGTATCATCAACAGTTGGAATTTTCGATAAATCCACATCTGTAGCAACATCAAATAGGACAACGTCTAAAAGTTATGTCACAGCTATCCCAAATGAAGACGAAATCTCCGCATTGTCCTTAACATCGCAAAGTTCGACAACGATGCCAACACCAAAGACAGTCTCTCGGGGTACTTCACAAGCCAGATCCGGGACACATGCACCAGTTAACAAATTAGATACTTCGGGTAATTCCTTCAGAAAAGACAAAGACTCCATGGTCCCAGGGTCAAATGTTACCATACAAGAACCATCTACATCAATGAATGCGTCTTTTGATCAAAACAAAACAGTTAATTCAGTCATGAAAGACAACTTTCGTATGATACCTGAATCAAATGTTACCATACAAGAAACATCTACATTGATAAATGCCTCATTTGACCAAAATATAACAGCATCAACGGCCACTGCAACATCGATTGCCTCAACTCTTGCCACAACTACAACATTGGATCCTTTTGCTTGTAAGTATCCAGTGTGTTTGTGTACCTGTCTGGAACTTCGTGTTGGCCAGCTTAGTTACCTTACTAGATGCATGCTTTCTTGTTAATTTTTCAGTGTTCATTGTTTTTATTGTTCATTTCAATAATATCTTCACCACAATTCAAGCATTCCCATACGAGTTCCAATGTTCTCCTAAATATGTTTCTTAGTGTCTTTACACATGTTCTGATCTGTTTTTGTTGCGACTCCAATTGGTATAGCTAGATTCTAGATATCGCATCTGAGTCTAAGAGGCACTACTATCCGCTTGAGAACGTGCTGCATACTCCTTTCGAACTACCTACCTATCTATCTACTTCTCTACTTTGTACTAGCTACCTCATCACATAAATGAGTAAAGTAAGCAAAGAAAAAGCACTTTTCTCTCGTCTTCAGGAGATTTGGGCATACAGGGTTAGACCTATATTTCATAGACCAATCAGCACTAGATGGGTGATGTGGTCATGGGGACATTATCACGCCCGCCGCCTTTACTTCCTCTGACTGTACCTGGTACACATTCTAGGCTAGGTCGACCTGACAGCCAAGGTTCTTTTCAAAAATGAGGCTGGCTCCACCAGGACACGAACCCACGACCTTCCGATCCGCAGGTGACGATCTAGCCGCTACACCACGGCAGCTCTGAATCTCATACATGCCCAGCACCAACTATCTAACTACATCAAGGTGACTCCTTCGTGCTAAAGAACTGCATGGCTGTTGGGTGAACAGTCGTTAACGATGGCAGGCAGGTCGTTGTAGGGGCGACGCCTGCTGGTGGATGTAATATCCTAAGTCCCTTCCCCAGCTAATAATGAGGGTACTGCTGGGGTGACCGTTTATTAACCATTATATAATGCTTCCAGTCAAAATGGACGCTAAGCACGGCCACCTTTTTTTTTTAAGCCGTGGCAAATGTTTTTTTTTTTTTTGCCAGACTGTGGCCGTTGCATTTTTGCTCCATTTGTAGACTGGAAGGATGTAGTTTCGTCGCCCAGCTTCTGAGTTAAGTGCATGGCGTGACACTGTGAGCTGCGTTTGTTTTTCGTTGGCACAGGAGCGGAGCAACTGTGGGGTGACCCGTTTGCTATGAAGCTGAAAAAGGATTAACAGATTACCAGATCTAACTACATACCTTCTCCTTCTTCTGCATTTTATCCCCCAAGGTCCCCAACCAATTCACGCCAAGTTGTTCTATCCTTCGTTCTCTTTATCTTTTAACTTTACTTTCTAGCTTCCATCTCCAAGTGTCTTCTTGTCTTCCTTCATTTACGTCGTCGCTCTGGACTCCTTTCGGCTTTCTCCGCACCGTGTCATAATTCTTCTCATCTCGGTTAGCTAGGTTTTACTTGTTTCTTTTTGACTTTTCTGTGGCTGGTTGGTTTTTTGTGGCTTTTGTTTTTGTGGGGTGAGGTAGACAACCCCAAGCCCAATACTATTCTTACGACATGCCTGGTAGAGTGCAGTGTTACTATTCTTTTTTTCTCGCGAGACCTCCGTAACATACGGGTGAATTGCATATGTCAGTATATCCTTTACAGGACGTTACAGAATAAACTCCAGCATTGGCTGTTGTGGTTTTTCTAGGCAAATTTACGTCCAGTAGTTTGCCATTGCTCCTGGACGGTGGGCTTCTCGATGCGACTGTGTGGATTTTTATCACCGTATGGAACGACGCAGGTCGACCGAGCCTAAAATTGGTACCAAGATAGTGTCCTATGGAAGAAAAAGACGGCCGGCGTAATGCTGACCACATTACCAATCTTGTGCCAATGGTCTGTAAAAATAAGGGTGCTTTTCCCATATTCCCGATACGACTAAAAAGGGATCTTGACTTTACTTAGTCATAATTATGTATCTGTCTGTCTGTCTGTCTGTCTGTCTGTCTGTCTGTCTGTCTGTCTGTCTGTCTGTCTGTCTGTCTGTCTGTCTGTCTGTCTGTCTGTCTGTCTGTCTGTCTGTCTGTCTGTCTGTCTGTCTGTCTGTCTGTCTGTCTGTCTGTCTGTCTGTCTGTCTGGATCTAACTAGCTCTCTGTAAGTTTGCTTGTTTGTCTATTTAGCTATCTATTTGATATATACTCTTTTCATCTGTCAGGCTGTCTGATGACTTACCGTCTTTCTATGTGTCCGCCCGCGTGCCTGTCTGTCTAAACCAAACTAAATTTTCCTGTGACCTTGAACCTCCAGCTTTCCAAGGAGTTGGAAACCCGGACGGCGGTAGTAGCAGCCTCTCACTCTCGGATCTCAACTCAGGGCTGAAGAAAGACGGGCTCAACACCGGTGTGTTCCTAGACTATTCTCTAATGCTGCAGAACTTGCCGCCTCCTGAGATCATCCCCAAGGCAATGGCTACCAAAGTAGCTGCTAAACCGCCTCCGTTCACTACAGTGGCGCCGATCCTGACGCCTGAGCCTCCAGAGAGTAAGTATTTAGTTACGTACTGTTACAGTTATTTCTTAGACACGATTTGACCCGCGCTCGGAAAGCCGTGGGTTCTTTTCACAGCTGCGTCGTTCGGTTCACTAGGACAATTTTTTTAAACAGATATCTTTGGGAATCATCGTTGGAGCTACAGAGTTCGTACTTGTGTGACGCTTTATCAGCAGGCGGCTAGTTGTTCTGCTGAGAACGACCCAGCCACATGAGAGAAAATCCAGTCCAATGAAGTCGATCCTCTCACCCGTAATCTCGAACTTTTAATCTCGGACTTTTTACGGTATTTGTTTTTTGTTCATACATAAGGTCTAATTTCCCACGCCTTTAGGCGTATTGTGAATATAGGGCTAAACCTATATATTTATAGACCAATCGGCACTTCTGGGTGATGTGGTCAGCATCACGCCAGCCGCCTTTACTTCCTAGGACTGAACCTGGTACTCACTCAAGGCTGGGTCGACCTGGGCAAAGGTCATTTGAAAAAAAAAAAGTCCGGCTACCTCAGGACGCGAACTCACGACTTTCCTATCCGCAGGCAGGCTCTAGCCGCCAACACCACGGCGACTACCCTTTTGTTCACATATTGCTCTTGCATAACATGCATTTCTTTTTATGCCGTGCATTATGTATAGTTCCTGGACGCAGTCTCGTGCTTGAAGGTACGGACAGCCGGATGATTGAAACCACGGCCTTCTCTATTTATAGGCCAACTGGGTCAACGGGGATTCCCGTTCTTGTGCAAGAATGGAGTCCCTCTGTGTTGACCGTTTTTTTTATCGAGGAGATGTATACACAAATTAAACTACAGTTTCATTAATTTTCGACATATTTTATAGAACTATACGTCATTTTTTAAGGTAAATATGTGTGCTATTTAAGATATAACAGTAAAGGCTCTTACAGACAAACAAAAATGCTTTTGCTACAGTCAACATGAACATAAACATCAATAACGTGTAGAAATAAACTGGAAGCTATTCCAGCAAAAGTAAAGAAATATCAGTGCTAACTCTTTTATTCTGAGAGGGTATTGTTGCATCAGAGGAGCCAGGTGGGGGGGGGGAGGAGAGAGGGGGGGGGGGGGTTGACATTTGTACTTTATCAAATTAAGCACATAAAAATACTTCTGTAAAACATACACAAGACAGAAGTCCAGAATTAGATGAACAACCAGAAGTTTACAGCCGGACCTGATTGAAACCCACTGTGGTAATGAATTACACTGGACAACAATTATTCTCATGACATTTACTGTCAACTATGTCTCAGGCATCCTAAACACAGACATCAGTATTCTACGGCACGTAAAGTTAGCGTGGTCCATGGAACCATTCGTCATGACGGAGAAGATGTGCATAGTACGTGTCCTGTATTCTATGGTGCATGTCTACATGGGCAAAGTTCCGAATCCTCAATCCCTGATTTCTTGTCCATAATGGCTGCAGAGTCTGTTGTGTATGCACTCTAAACATAACCGTCTGTTTCTTTCGTGTGAGAAGTTCACTAGATCTTCCGGATTGTATCATGGATGAGAAGGGTTCCAGCTGGTTATAATGTCAGCCTTGATCTCATTTTTGTATACCTAAAACCCCCTACCTACTTTAACTGGTACCCAATTCAAGGTTCAGTCAAGGTCCTACGACTGCATGCAGCCTATCTACCACCACCTGAAACATTGGACTGCCTGTTTTGGGGTGAAAACAAACAAAAGCACCAAATGTGGCTCCTGTTTCTCTCTCTCTCTCTCTCTCTCTCTCTATATATATATATATATATATATATATATATATATATATATATATATATATATATATATATATATATATATATATACATATATATATATGCAAATTTGCTAAAGGTAGAAACTATAAATATATATTGGACAGTTGGTAAGGTATTTAAACACCACATGTATATGTGTCATACTTAAATGTCAGTTTTTGTATTGATGAGTTGTTTCAATAAGACATAAAATTGTGGTCTGTGTATGTATTACCAGCGACAACAGCGTTTTCATGGAGCAAGTATGTGGCGCCAGATCTGGACACAGCATCAAAATGTAACCTTTTACCTGTGTAAAAGAAATGTACTGTTAGCGTAGAAGAAATCTCATTGTTTCTAGTAATTCAAACCAGCAAATGTTAACGTTTCCACTAATTTAAACTAGCAAAAGTGAACGTTTCCACTAGTTCAAACTAGCAAAATTGAACGATTCCACCAATTCAAACTAGCAAAAGTGAACTGTTCCACTAATTCAAACTAGCAAAAATTAACGGTTCCACAAATTCAAACTATCAGAGTTTAATGTTTCACAGTGTGAACACCAGTTATCGCGAAAACGCAGTATAATACGAAAACAGTAAAAGTATCAGTTTAAAAAAAAATCAATATCTTTGAAAGTGCAATAGACT
Source organism: Candidula unifasciata (assembly GCA_905116865.2). Lineage (NCBI taxonomy): Eukaryota > Metazoa > Mollusca > Gastropoda > Stylommatophora > Geomitridae > Candidula > Candidula unifasciata. The sequence goes on along the minus strand of CAJHNH020001976.1, from coordinate 93,739 downwards.
CCATAAACTATGTACTATGATCCCAATAGTAACGCAAAATGATTTAATAAAGAACATATGAGGGACAAAATTACGTAATAGTCGTCAGTAATTAAGTCAAAGAAACTCGGTCTCTCGCCAGCTCTCCAACCTCATGTACTTTCATGCTCAAGGAGTCACTTATATTCTGTCCCTATCTTTGTGTTGGTCGGCCCCTGCTCCCCCCTCCTGGTACCATGCCTTCTGCTATTATTTTTTCTAATCCGTCGTGGCGCCAGATATGACCAAAATATTTCAGCTTCCGAGACAGGAGGATGTTTATTAGCCAATCATCCTCGATGTTAAGATATTTCAAGATGTCAGTATGTCTTCTCTTCTTTGTCCAAGATATTCTGTAAATCTTTCTATAGCATTTCAACTCAAAAGCCCCTATTCTCTCTCTTAAGGTTCATGTGCGGCTGAAATCACACATAATGTCCATACGGCCTTAAATGAAAAGTTCAGAACACTGTACTCCTGGTAAAACTGCAAACAAGCACCCGAATTTAATGCATAACGATGCTGTCAACGGTGCTAGCACTAACAGTTCCATCACTGCAGTTTGTCCACCATGGAAGTAGCAGTCATAACAAACTAGCCATCGCACATGCATCACTAAAAAGGCACTGCTTATTTTATTACAACCGATCATTCGCCATTTTATGATGTGCAGTTAGTTCCCAACACAGAGCATCTTGGCCGAACGCAGTGCCACACAACTCTGTAGCTCGCCAAGGAAACTATATAATTTGCGGTAAAACTAAAGTTAGTCTCCCCATTTACACAGCGTTACAGACTAGCTCACTTCTGATTGGTGGACATTGGAGTTAAAAATCTACCCAAAGAATTTAAGGAACCTCGCCGGTGCTACAGAGCCTGTGTCCTGTACTGAGGGCTGTGTGGGCTGCTACCCTTGTGCCATGATGTTGATCCGTTGTTTAAAACCCTAAAACCTAAATCCGCTAGCAGCCGAAAACTTACCTGGTGAGGATTGTGAAACGCGCTTACTAGCATACAAGACACATCGGAAAGAAAAGCTACTTAAAACAGAAATGAGGCCGATGCATGGGAATGCATGTTAACATTGATGGGCACTAAGAGGAGCTAAGACAATTAGTCCATATTTTTGTGTGTTCATTCTGTTGCTGTTACATGAATTCGCAATGCAATGGGTGTCACTTTTAACACGTCAGGCACGTTTGAACTGCTAGAAACAATGAGATTTGTTACCCCTATATGCGATGGCCTAGCTTGTTCCTGCGTATTTCGACCGCATAGCACCAAATGTAATGGCTGCTTGGCTGCGATATCCCTGCAAGCTTGCGCTGGCTTTACCTAGCTACTGTCACTGCATGCGGACGCCCTGCTTTGCTGCACGTATCCCCAAGCAAATTTTTTTTGGGGTGGGGGGGGGGGGGGGGGACGAGGGAGAGAGGGGGTCATATTTTTGGCTGCACTGTGCTTTTCGCTGACACTATTGTCCTGCATTGCGTCGCTGTGGAATTATAAGAAAATGAGCTGCATGCTAACACTAATAAGCACTAGGAGTCCATGTTTTTCTTGTTCCTTCTGTTACTGTTGCATTAATCCGGCATTGCAAAGGATGTCGTTTTTATCTCTCTCTCTCTCTCTCTCTCTATATATATATATATATATATATATATATATATATATATATATATATATATATATATATATATATATATATAACTAGAAAGAAGACAAATAGCTAAACAGAAATAGATGACCAAAGAAATTTTAAAGTTAATGTCTGACAGAAAGCAGTATATGAATGACAAGGAAGAATATGACAAGATAAAAAAAGAAATAAGGTATAAGTGTATGAAGGCAAAAGAAGATTGGCTAAATGAACAATGCAATAAAGTGGGACATATTCCTGTTGAAGATGCAAAAAGTGTGCATACACAAATTAACGATCTATCTGAAAGAAAGATACTAGGAAACACAATGTCTGAAATCAAAAACAGGAGAGATCCTAATGCAGGAAGATGATATAATAAATAGATGGAATAAATACTTAAGAGAGTTATATGATGGAAAGAGAGCAGAATTACCACAAGAAAGAAATTTAGAAGGTCAGTCTATACTAAAGGAAGAAGTTAGCGATGCTTTTAAACATAAGAAGAAAGGAAAGTCATCTGGGCCAGATAAATTTTCAGTGGAAGAATTAGAAGTACTGGGGAAATTCGGGGTAGAAACATAAACTAAACTATTGAATAACATTTATAACACTGGGTACATTCCAAGTGATATGATGAAATCTGTATTTATTGCGTTACCCAAACAGATCAGGAGCAGATGAGTGTGAAGAATTTCGTACAATCAACTTAATAAATCATGTCACCAAATTACTATTTAGAATTATAATGAGAACAACAAAAAGAAAAAATGAAAAAGAATGGAAATGAGTGAAGAGCAGTTTAGATTTATGGAAGGTAAAGGGACAAGTAATGCAAAATACATATTACGAACACTGATAGAAAGATCAATGGGCATACAAAAGGATTTATATTTGTACATGATAGATTGTACCAAAGCATTTGAGAAATGCAAACATGAAGAGATGATAAAAATGTTGGAAGACATCAATGTAGGCGGGAAAGATCTCAGAATAATTAAAAACATTTACTGGAACCAAATGGCAGTAATTAAAGTGGGAAACAGATTGGGTACTTTTGAACAGATAAAGCAAGAAGTAAGACAAGGATATGTCTTATCCCCAGACCTTTTCTCTCTATAAAGTGAAATAATTTTGAGGGAAATTAAAGAGAATGCAGGAGGTAGAGTTGGAGGATACAATATAAACCATTTGCGGTATGCAGACGATACAGTTTTGATAGCTGAAAATACAACTGATTTACAACTGCTGGATATCGTGGGCGGGGGGGGGGGGGGGAGAATGCTAAGAAAGAGCTTTCATTGAATATTAGGAAAACGGAATTGATGGTTATATCAAAGAAGAAGATAATTCCACGTTGTGATATCTTAATTGAAAGTAAGACAACCAAGTCAATAAATTTAAAAATCTGGGAACAATCACATTATCAGATGGAAAATGTGTGACAGAGATTAAAAGCAGAATAGGTCAAGCGAAAGCTGTATTTCAGGAAAAAAAAATCTTATGCAATAAATTGCTCTCATTTAATGTCAGAAAAAGTGTGCTCAAATGTTGCATAGAACCTGTTCTTTTGTATGGCAGCGAATCTTGGAATTAAGAAGAATTTAGAAGCAACAGAGATGTGGTTTCTGAGACAAATGTTAGGAATACCTTGGACGGCCAGAGTAACTAACAACGGTTGCTTGAAGGAGGCTAATGAAAGTAGATCTCTATATACAACAACACGAAAGAGACAGAAACTGTTCTTTTCAAAGATCAATGAAAAGAGGGGTAGAAGCAGACCGAGAGAGATGATGCTGGATGGATTAAAACGATGGCATGGAGTAATAGCATCAAAAGAGCTGTTCCAGGCAACCAGGGATCGTGATCTGTGGATACGCATGAGCACCCACACCGGTTGACAGGGTACATGATATATATATATATATATATATATATATATATATATATATATATATATATATATATATATATATAAGAAGACAGACAACACAGAAAACTAAGGACGTACAAATATTCCAGGCTGTTATTCTCTTTACGCATCGTGTATGAATCTCTCTGTTTTTTATATGTTTTTATCGTGTTTTTATTTTATTTAGCGTCCCCTTTCTATCTCTGCATGATACTTTGCTGAAATGCATGTCAATCATTAGCTACGAGTGTATTTCTAGGGTATTATGCTATTCCCAACAATTGACATGTTGTAGACAGACACCCTGTCCGCACTACCCTGCATGCTCAGCCTATAATATCCACCTCAAACGCCATATTATACGTCTCCTAACTTGAGATTTTTGGTTTTGATAACATAAGGCATATTGTTTTTGGTTTGTCTGTTGATATTGTTATTATTGTTGCTATCCTTGTTATCATGTTTGTTAGTACGAGATACTTACTTACTGTTTATCCTGTAACGACACTTCTGTCAGAGCCTCTACTGTTTAAGGGTGTAATGGATATTTTCTGACAGATCTTTCAGTACGGATATGTGATTGTCTCTTTTCTTGTTTGCTTTGTAACCATGTCCACTGGTGCTGCATGCTGGTAAAGGCGTTCTAACCACTTTTTGTGTGTGTGTGCATTTTGTGATTGTGATAGCCTGAAGCTTGTTAGTTTCCCTTTTCGTTTAGACAGATTTTTTCAAAGACACCTTACTTTCTTTATATTAGTCACCTAACACATTTTTGTTTGTCTAATAAATTATCTGTTGGTGTCGGATAAATTGCGTCTAACTCGCACTGTATCTATAGCACAGGGCATATCGACAGCTCGGCGTGCGTAAGGCTAAAGTCATATGGCAATGCAGTGCGTAGGCTACAATCATATAACGCCGCAGAGCGTAAAGCAGTCGTTTTCCCCCGCGGCAGCAGCCATAAAGCAGGAAAAAAAAAAACAGCGAAATGCATAGAACCGATGCTTGGAGCGAGCGGCAGCACTGCATCTTCATGTTGTCTGCATCAAGCGCAGACAAACAGCGGAGCGACAAGCAGCGAGTATACTAAATGTTGTTTTTGTCAGTTTGACACCAATGATGACTAACAAGTGAGAGGTATCTTTATGTGGTACTTTTATTTTTGTTCACCCTGTCTGATGATTTCAAGATTTCATGAGAAGTTCCAGGAAAAGTTCAATATTATGCGGGAGAGTATGGTTAGGGTTAGTTTTAGTTGATTTTCATTTAAGACCCTCACACCTCTATATTTGTTGACTTTCCCGTCAACTTCCCACGAAATCCGGGAGTTTCCGAGATAGGGTAAATTAAAACAAAAGGACCGTTTCATTATCTAAGTTGAGTTTCCACTTCTTCTTTTATCTTTATGGTCTAAATGAAACACACATATTATTTCAACAAACGAGTACAGGGTTGCTGCGGTTTTTTTTTTTTTTTTTTTCTTTATTTTTAATGGGAAAAAAAATCCTAACTCCGTTTCGATTCGAACACACGACCTTCTGATTCCCAGTGGAGCGTCTAGCCGCTACACCGCTGTGGCTCACTGATATATTCGTATAAATGCTAATGATTCTTGAAGAAACAGTGTATAATCACACATCCTGTCCAGCCTTATGCACGAGGGCTAAAATTAAAATAATCACCCGAGAAATTCATAGCGACCGCACCTGCCGTGCGACTTTCGGTCCTCGGATCAAGACATCTTGCCCTACGCTGACTTAAAATGTAGTAAAATAAGGTTCCTCTGGACAGGTTTTTTTTAACCCCCACACAGTTGGGTCTAGTAGCAACTGTGAAAATTTCATATCACACATTTTTTGGTCATATTAAAAGCTATAGTGGTAAATTCGCCGACGACCAGCTAATTATAGCAGAAAGTACGGAAAGCCTACAGAACCACTTAATAGAAAGTACGGAAAGCCTACAGAACCACCTAAATTAAATTAATAACAAAGTGGATAACAAAGGGGAGGAAAATAATATGAGAAGAAACACTACGAAGACGGAGATAATTGTTTTAAGAAGACAGACAGGCAATTCAGAAATACGTTTAAAAATCCACGCCTAATGGCAAGCAGAGGAATTCAAGTATTTGGGAACCATTTTCACATCCGAGGAAAAACTGGACAGAGAAATTAGCTCGAGATGTGCCACAGCTAATCAAGTAGTGAGGCAACTATCTCCCCTGTTGACACACAGCAGATAACCCCGGAGTACTAAAGTGAATCTTATCAGAACTATTTCTTGACTAACAGTATGCTATCTATGCCAAATGTAAACAATTACATCCTCTAATAAAGGTAAAATTATGACAACAGAGATGAAATGCCTTAGAAGAGCTGCAGGAGTTTCAAGGAAAGACAGAATACGAAATCACGAAATCAGACCAATGCTTGGAAAAAAGCCAGTTTTGATATTGACTATACCACCCATAGTCGACTGATTAAAAATAAATCTGGTTCTGTAACCATACACTTGATGCGCCAATAGTCGCTGTAGAGTCCTCTATTTTTCGAGTAGCAAAACAAACACAAACTTAAAATTCAACATTCGGTAAACTTAAGAAATGTATTTGAGGTGAGACTAATTATATTAATTCACTTTTCTACAGCTTTGTGGTACAGTCTTTATAAATTTCAAAAATAGTATCATTTCTGTTCCCACTTCTAAACTGATTGTTATTTTCCACACTGCATCTGAACTGATTGCTTCTTTACTATAAAATCAAATCTCCAACACTAAAAGACATCGATCATTTAAGTAATGAATAAGTTCAGTGTCCACAAATCCATTTATTATTTCTTAATGTACATTGAGTGTATTTAAGTTTTATATTTACAACTCTGCTGATTTTTTAAATAGTGGTGGAGGGGTGTTTTTATATTTTTTGTTGTTGCTAGTTACTTGTTACTGTTTATGTTTCATACAGTGCCGAATTTATTTTTATTGATTTGTCACTTATAATAAGATATTTATTATGTTTATAGATAAAATATCCCCCAACCCAGTAATTTACAGTTAGCGCATTTCATTTTTTGACCTTTGACATTTACTGAAAACATTGTAAATTGCGGCGTAAAAGTCGACTTTTCAAGTCTTGAAATTTATTTCCACAACTAGGAGTCGACCTATATGGTGGGTATATATATATATATATATATATAATATATTTGTTAGATATAGGACTGACCCAAAATTGTCAGTTAAAGTCATGCAAATATGCACGTTGTACCCATCAGGACATCGCACAAGCGATAAACACCCGGTGACACAAAGTGCCATCATGCAGATGAGGATCACCCGTAGAGAGGTCCCAAAAACCCTGTTCAGCCGTTAGGCCATGTTTAAGGCCCTGCTATATTTAGGACCCCATGCAAAAGCTAAGGTAGGCCTTCAAAAAAAAAAATTGCATCCCACATGGGGATGACAGTGTCAATATATGACGAATCTTGGTTAGTTAAAATAATGACTGACTGACTTTCTACCCCACTAGGACATCACACAAGCAATAAACACCCGAGGACACAAAGTGCCACCATGTGGATGAGGATCACCGTGGAGATGTCCCAGAAACCGCGTTCAGACAATTGGCCATATTTATGGCCTGCCTATATTGCGGCCCCTGGCAAAAGCCAGAGTGGGGCTTCAAATTACAAAAAGTTACGTCCTGAAAAGGACGTAAGGAGATACGGAACAAGACATTAAAATAATCAGATCGATATTTAACTAATGTCGACTTGCACGCCACAATTTACGGTACTTTTAATTACCGTTGCTCAGAGTGTTGTTTCATTAATTATAATAAAATCCAAATTTTTATTAACATCAGTTTAAGTCATCATTCACCAACCTTCCATGAATATATATATATATATATATATCTCAACCGCTGAAAAAACAGTTCTATAATATGTAATAATTAATCTAGTAATTATTTCTTCTTGATTAGTTGAAATTATCGCCCCTGATGTGGTGGCCGAGATCGGAATGAGCCCAACAAGTAACCTCAAAGTTGTCTGTACAGCTCAAAAGGCTTGGGGTTGGACTTACATTGCTATTTCTCGCTATGAGGGTGACAGTGAATACTCTTTGGAGTTCTTGGGTAAGTCGAAGGTGATTGTGGTGTTATTCTGTTTTTGTGCGAACACCAGTGTTCAAGTTGTTATATTCTACTTATTCTGCTGCCGGTGGGTGCGCGTTCAGTACTGCAAGCAATCTAAAATAAGAAGCAACTACAAAAAAAAAAAAAAAAAAAAACAGTCGTTTCATATGGCTCTGAAACTTGGAGCACGACTGAAAGAGACGAAGCCTTTTTGCATGTTTTCGACAATAGAGTCTTACAACGAATCTTTGGACCCATCAAAGATGCAAACAGCGGCGAATGGAGAGTGAAAAGCAACAACGAAATTCATAATCTGTTTATATCACGACTGAATTACTGGCATCATGAGAGCTAAAAGACATGTCGGAGCAGACTACTTGGCAAACATTGGAAGTCACAGAACAGCCAGATACAGGTCACACTTCTAAGAGGGAAAAACGACAACTCCGATCAAAGCAACAGTTAGAATCCACCGGAAGATGTCCCATCCTGGACAGAATCCCAGTCAACCTCCGACGACGAAAGAAACATACCATTATATTTAGATTGCGTGCCGGGTACAACAGACTCAACAGACATAAGTAAAAAAAAAAAGTAAAGGACTCTTTTCCACGCCATTATGCGTATAGGGCATATAGGGCTAGACCTATATTTTATAGACCAACAGCACAAGATGGGTTATGTGGTCAGCATCACACCGGCCGCCTCTACTTTCCGGGACTGCACCCGGTACCCACTCAAGGCTGGGACGACCTGGGAGCCAAAGTAATTTTTGAAGAAAAGTCCGGCTCCGCCAGGGAGCGAACCCACGACCTTCCGATCCGCGGCGCGCGTCTAGCCGCTCTGCCACGGCGACTCCCTCAACAGACATGTGTACAGGAAATTCAGGTCTGGGGGTTCAGAACTGTGTGCACGTGGAGAGGCACCGTAGAAAACTGAATATGTTCTACATGCAGTAGAGGGATCCCAGGTTTGGTCAACTTGCACTCCAGTTGAAGCCAAGATGCGCGGAACAGTGGAAGACATGCTTCACGCCACAAACTTCAAAGAGGCCTGTGTGATCTTCCCATCTGAAAACCGCTAGCAGCGAGAACGAAAAGAGAAAAGAAGAGCGTACTGTGTTTTTTTTTTCTTTTTCAGATGCCAGCTGTCCTCACAATAAATGTGGCTTCCATTTAAACTAACATTGCAATGATTCAACCTCGCTACTATGTTGATGATACTGAAGCTCAAGGAGAGGAAAAGGGAGACACCAAATAATATTTCCCGTTGAAATGGTGCCTCTTTCTTTATTGAAATCTCATCTCGATAGATGCAACACTGCATCATGTATCGAGACGACGGCACCTTAGCGAGCAATTTTTAATCAGAACTAGGGCGTTTTTTCACGACCGGCTCCAGCTCACGGGCCATGCTGCTGACGTCATCATGCCAGGCTAACGATGCGTTAACGCAACAATTCTCAGACAAGAAATAAACTATTTTTGACAGTGGCGAGGAAAGACGACTTAACTTTTTTTAAGTTTCTACATGCCTTCTTTAATAATTTCACAATGTTTAGCCTACTTTTCTTGATTATTGCCACAGTACCCCTGGCATATGCTCACGGCACCCCGGGGTGCCTTAGCACCCAGTTTGAGAACCGCTGCGTTGACACATCGTGAGCCCCACCCAGTGATGTATTGAGTACGGCCTATCAGCTGCAGCCTGTCGTGGTAGTGTGTAACATCAAGCCAAGCACTATAGTGCATCCCAGAAGTCCTGCTGAACTTTAAAATTAAGTGATTCAGTAACCGCTTGGTGTAAGCTGTTGAAATTTGGCATGAAGCGGTTTAATAAAATATGGTCTTTATAAGTATTTTTAAAATTCTATGTGAAATTTTTTTTATCAACTGAAATAATTTGAATATTACAAATGTATTAATAATGTCCTTAGGTGGGGTTGATAAGTCGGACGAGTGGCCATTTATCCCCATCGACTCCAGGATGTCAGATTTCACCTTGCACCGTGATGCCGACCAGGTGACATTTGCCTTGGAGACCAAGTACGCTCTTTGTGAGGACAAAGGTCGTTACCTCTGTGAGGTCAAAGTGAACCGAACGTTCTTCAGCAAGACTTTCAATGTGGACGTGAAAAGTAAGTTTTTAGTTCAGTCTAGAAGGATCATTGCAGCTACACCTACAGAAACATAATAATTACTCCTACTGCTTCGGCTACAACAACAATAACAACAAAAACAGCAACAACAACAAAAATAATAAAAACAACAACAAAACAACAACAGCAACAGCAACAATAAATACTACTGCTACTACTACTACTACTGCCACTACAACCACTACTACTGCTGCTGCTGCTACTACTACTACTACTGCTGCTGCTACTACTACTACTACAACAACAACTACTACTACTGCTGCTGCTGCTGCTGCTGCTGCTGCTACTACTACTACTGCTGCTGCTGCTACTACTACTACTACAACAACTACTACTATACTATTACTATTCATCAGGTAGCAGGTTTTGTGCAGAACGTTGCTTCCATCACGGTCTGCCTGAAAGAAATTTGGTCTCCCGCCTCTTGCACTTTTATATTCAAAAGACCTATATCCTGTGCCCATTTGAGTGTTGGTCGGCTCCTGCTCCTCCTTCTTGTTACCATGCAATCTGTTATTATGTTTAATCCCTATCCGCCATGGCGCTTGATATGACCAAAATATTTCAGCTTCGAGACAAGATGCTGTTTTCTCTGCTACTGCGGCTGCTAATACTGTTGCAACTATTGATACTACGTTTATTATTTCTATTAAAACTACCAGTATTACTGAACAGATTTGTGTTATTATTACTTTGACTAGAACAATTTTGATTACTACTGTTGCTATTTCTGCTTCTACTACTACTACAGCTGCTGCTTCTATCTATAAATACTGCTACAACTAATAATATTACTGCTGCTGTTGCTGCTGAAACTACTACTATTACTGCTGCTGTTGCTGCTGAAACTACTACTATTACTGCTGCTGTTGCTGCTGCATCTAATACTATAACTGCTGCAGTTGCTGCTGCATCTACTACTACCACCATTGCTACTACTGCTGCTGCTGTCGCTGCTGATGTTGCTGTTGGTGCTGTCGCTGCTAATGTTGCTGATATTACTGTTGCTGCTGATGTTGCTGTCGCTGCTGATGTTGCTGATGCCACTGTTGCTACTGTCGCTGCTGATGTTGCTCATGTTGCTGTTACTACTGTCGCTGCTGTTGCTGCTGATGTTGCTGTTGCTGCTGATGTTACTGTTGCTGCTGTCGCTGCTGTCGCTGCTGATGTTGCTCATGTTGCTGTTGCTACAGTCGCTGCTGTTGCTGATGATATTATTGTTGTTGCTGTTGCTGTTGTCGCTGCTGATGCTGCTGTCGCTGCTGATGCTGCTGTTGCTGCTGCTACTACTATAGCACTTCTGTTGGCTTTGACATGTTTAGGGTAGATAAACGTATTGATAATATTAGGGAAGTTAAAACAAATAATCTCCCTTTCATCAACTAAAGCCTCAATTCATGTTTGTCTCTCAGGTTACTAGTTCAGACTTCTTTTCTTTCTTTCTTCTTCTTTCTTTTTGTTTTTAAATGTTCTTCTCCCAAGTTATTACTTACCAATTATGTTTATGTGTGCCCTCTTCATTTATTACTGGACACTTCTATTTATGCTTGCTTCTCAAAATGGCTGGTATTTACAACTTCCGTCTATGTTGTCCATCAAGTTTGGTATTTAGCGTTTCTATTCCTGTTGTCCCGCAAGAAAGTGCATCCTGCTTCTGTTTATGTGTTTCTGAAATCTGCTAGTGCATATTATTACCATTTATAATGTCTCAGTTTATTAACTTGCCAATTATATTATGTTGTCTCTCATTTTAGTTCCTAACACTTCTATATATGTTCTTTTATCTTAATTCCCACCACTTATATTTATGTTGTCTCCCAAGTTAGTAAAACTACATCTGTTTAGGTTCTCCACTCAGTTAGTAATTATAAAAGTAATGTTGTTGTCTCTCGTCCTTTTTAGGTTGAAATTTTTCGTTATTAGAAGCCCTACTCTAGCTCATGCCAGGGGCCGCAATGTAGCCTGGCCATAAATGTAGCCTAAAGGCTGAACGCGGTTTCTGGGACCTTTCCACGGGTGATCCTCACCCACTTGGTGGCACATTGTGTCATCGGGTGTTTATCGCTTGTGTGATGTCCTGGTGGGGTAGAAGGTCAGGCAATCAATTATAAAAATTATTATTACATGTTAACAGAAAGACCAGAGAAGCCGGACCTCAAGTTTCCTGAAGATGTGATTGAAGGACAGACCATCTGGCTGGTCACCACATGGGACGCCGGCAACCCAGTTATTGGCTACATCGTTCACGACATTGTTAATGGTTTCACAGGTGGGTGGATGATCTCAGGTCGTTTTCTTAGCTTCATGTATTTCTATGTTACAAGTAAAGTAAAGTTAAGTAAAGTAAAGTAAAGTAAAGATCCCTTGTTACGTCTTTAAGCGCATCGGGTATTAGGGAAGAGCAACCATATTTTTTTCAGACCATCGGCACTAGGTGGGTAATGCGATCAGCATTAAGCCGGCCCTCTTTAATATCCCAGAACAGCCATCCTAGTACCCATGTTAGACTGGGTCGACCTGCGACGCCCCATACCACGATATAAATTCACGCAGCCAGCAGTGGGTTTCAATCGCGGTACGTTGGAATTACGAATATGTTTAAAATGCGTTTAAAGGGGAAGGAATATATTTTTTTTCTTTCCCGGCACCAGGATTGCTACGTGCTGGATTAACATCTCCCGGATGAGAATCATTCGCAAAGTAATGTTTACATTATTTTTTTTTTAAATCGTATACTATGGTCTTGTTGTAAAATTTAAAATACGTATATTATAGTCTTTTTCTCAGAATTAAAACAAACGCATTTTATATTCTTCTTTTCAAAATTAAAACACTCATATTATAATCTTCTTCTTGGAATTTAACACTAAAGTTTCTGTTTTTCTAAACTAAAACAATTTTCGTCAAAATTAAAACAAATTTATACTTATAATTTTCTTTTCAGAATTAAAGCACTTCTTCTAGAAAATAAAACAAACGTATATTATAGTCTTTTTCTGAAAATTAAAGCAAACGTATATTATAGTATTCTTCTAAAAATTGAAACAAACGCATATTATAGTTATCCTCTCAAAATTAACACTTATTTTAGTCTTCTCCTCCTCCTATTATAAGAAAAATGAGAATAGACTCACTTGCTCCCCAGCAAGCTTGTCGTAGCAGCCTACTAATTTAGGACATCCTTTAAAGTCGGAGTGCATCTGCCTGAGCAGCAAGGAGCAGCCAAATGGAGACAAACAAACACGCACAGCTGATGTACACGCAAAACTCCAACCTGGCACAAAGCTAAAATTGAAATTAATGAACAGCTAGGACTTTCCGCCAGTGCTTACAGTCAAAGAACAATCAAGAAGAAGGAGTATTCTTTTGAAAATTGAAACACGAATATTATAGGTAGGTAGGCAGGTAAGTTGTACCCCACCAGAATATCACACAAGCCATAAATATCCGGTGACACACAGTGCCACCATGCCGATGAGGTTCACAAGTGCACAGGTCTCGAAAACACCGTTAAACCGTTAGACTATATTTAAGGTCCAGTTATATTTAGGGCCCCCGGCAAAAGCCAGGGTTGAGCTTCAAAATAACTAAAAATTGCACCCCCAAGGGAACGAAACATTATGTATATTATAGTCTTCTTCTGAACATTAAAACACTTCTATTTTAGTTTTCTTCTGAAAATCAAAACACGTATATAATAGCCTTTTTCTGAAATTAAAACACGTATATTAGTCTTTTTTTCTGAAAATAAAAACACTTATATTATAGTCTTCTTCTGAACATTAAAACACATAAATTATTGTCTTTTACTGAAAATGTAAACACATATATTATTGTCTTCTACTAAAAATGTAAACACATATATAATTGACTTCTACTGAAAATGTAAACACATATATTATTGTCTTCTACTGAAAATGTAAACACATATATTATTGTGTGCTCCTGAAAATTTCAACACACATATTATTGTCTTCTTCTGAAAATTAAAACACTTATATTACATTCTTCTTCTGAAAATTAAAACACATATATCATAGTCTGCTTCTGAAAATCAAAAGACTTATATTACATTCTTCTTCTGAAAATTTAAACACTGATATTATAGTCTGCTTCTGAAAATTAAAAAAAAACAAAAACAAATATTCAAGCCTTTTTCTCAAAATTAAAACACTTATAGTTTTGTCCTGATAAATTAAAACAAACGTATATTGCTGTCTTTTTCTTACAATTGAAACAAACGTATTTTATAGTCTTTTTCCCAAAATTGAAACACTTCTATTATAGTCTTCTTCTGAAAATAAAAACAAACGCTAAAGCATAGCCTTCTTCACAAAATTATAACAAATGTGCATTAAATTTTTTTTTTTTTAACTTTTTAGTATTCGCCGGCTTTAAAATTGTAGTTAGCCTCAAATGCTGGGCTTTGGTCTTATTCTAGATATTTAATTCTGCGTGCACGTCCCGTTTTTATGTATTTAGCCTGTTAGTATGCAGACTGTTATTTTCCCTCCTATCAGACAGCTACGCTCAAACTTCCCCAGAAACCCCCAAATTAGTCGCACTTTACGACATGCTTGTTAGGGGGCAGAGGCGCTATTCTGTTCCCCCCCCCCCCCCCCCCCCCCAAAAAAAATGGAGCCTAATTCCCACCCGGAGAATATTATATTCGACAACGCTGACTATACTATTAGGAGAACTGCACTGACTGTACTTTTATGAAATCAACGCTGACTACTTTAATGAAAACAGAGTTGACTGTACTTCTATTAAAACAGCACTGAGTGTATTTTTATGAAAACAGCACTGACTGTACTTTTATTTTTTTTTTAAACTGACTGTTTTTTTTTTAATGAAAACTACAGTGAGGGTACTTTGATGAAAACAACACTGACTTTATCTTCTTCTTCTTCTTCGCGTTCACCAGCTGTAAACTCTGGCGTAAAGTTCTGGTTGTTCATCCACTTCTGAACTGCAGTCCTGCTCCAGAACCTGAGTGTTGCGTGTGCATCAGTTTTACAATTGAATGTAGACTGCTGGTTCCTTGCCTCTCAGGCAGATGCACTCCGACTTCAGAGGAAGCTCCCCAGTTAGTCGACTCTTACGACATGCTTTTGGGGAGGCAATGGGTCTATTCTTGTTTTCCCCACAATAGAGCCCAGGAACCCACAAGGGGGACTGACTTTATGAAAACAACACTCACTGTACTTTTATGAAAACATAACTGACTGTACTTTTATGATAACAGCACTCACTGTACTTTGATAAAAACAACGCTGACTGTACTTTTATGAAAACAGCACTGAGTGTACTTTGATGTAAACATAACTGACTGTACTTTTATGTAAACAGCACTCACTGTACTTTTATGTAAACAGCACTAACTGTACTTTTATAAAAACAAAACTTTTTTTAACACAAAACTACATTGAGTGTACTTTGATGAAAACAACACTGACTGTACTTTTATGACAACGACATTGACTGTTTTCTTTAATGAAAACCCCATTGACTGTACTTTGATGAAAACACCAGTGACTGTACTTTCATGAAAACAACACTGGCTGTTCTTTTATGAAAACCACATAGACTGTAGTTTGTTGGAAACAAAACTGACTTCTTTCATGAAAACCCCGCAAAACCTTTATATTTGTTAGGTTTGCCATACGCTGCTACCTCTGAAAGTACCAAAGCTTGGTATAAGGACTGCGCTGTCATGATGGAAAATAAGTAAGTGGTGCATTTATTATGTTATCCTTTTCCTCTTTCTCCTCCTTTTCCACCTTTTCCTTTTCCTCCTTCTCACCATCATCATCATCTCCATTATCGTTATAAGTGTCTTGCCGACTAATGGATATTAACATTTCTACTTAACATCCTGCGATCAGTAACAAAGTATATCCTTTCTTGTGCTGTAATCTCTCCAGATGGTCGAGAATCTTTCCCTATTCTCTTTCTCCATCTCTCGTTCCTTTTTAAAAAAAATGCGGGTGTAGTAAAATGTCCTTTTCCACGCTCTTACGAAGAAACAAGATGGTATCTTTTATTATGATTTGAAAACTGTTGGAATGGATATCATTCTGTAGCCTGCATAAGTTTTTTTAAATTTTTTTTATTTGTGTGTTTTGTTTTGCTGTTTAGCCTCTGCATATGCACATTATGTCTCATTCTGAAGGTCAGATTATCTCGTGTTATCGTAAACAGCGAAACAATCTGGCATTGGTTCTGTGACGACCTGTAAATGATAGGCAACTACATTTATTATCGGGTATAACTCGTCATCAGTTCGAACCTTGTCTGTCACACAGTATGACATTTGACGGTCGGACTTCGAACCTTATCTGTCATACAGTATGACATTTGACTGTCGGACTTCGAACCTTGTCTGTCATACAGTATGACAATTGACGGTTCATACTTCGAACCTTTTCTGTCATACAGTATGACATTTGACGGTCGGACTTCGAACCTTGTCTATCAAACAGTATGCCATTTGACGGTCGGACTTCGAACCTTGTCTATCATACAGTATGCCATTTGACGGTCGGACTTCGAACCTTGTCTGTCACACTTTATGACATTTGACGGTCGGACTTCGAACCTTGTCTATCATACAGTATGACATCTGACGGTCGGACTTCGAACCTTGTCTGTCATACAGTATGACATCTGACGGTCGGACTTCGAACCTTGTCTGTCATACAGTATGCCATTTGGTGGTCGGACTTCGAACCTTGTCTGTCATACAGTATGCCATTTGGTGGTCGGACTTCGAACCTTGTCTGTCATACAGTATGCCATTTGGTGGTCGGACTTCGAACCTTGTCTGTCATACAGTATGACATCTGACGGTCGGACTTCGAACCTTGTCTGTCATACAGTATGCCATTTGGTGGTCGGACTTCGAACCTTGTCTGTCATACAGTATGACATCTGACGGTCGGACTTCGAACCTTGTCTGTCATACAGTATGCCATTTGGTGGTCGGACTTCGAACCTTGTCTGTCATACAGTATGACATCTGACGGTCGGACTTCGAACCTTGTCTGTCATACAGTATGCCATTTGGTGGTCGGACTTCGAACCTTGTCTGTCATACAGTATGCCATTTGGTGGTCGGACTTCGAACCTTGTCTGTCATACAGTATGCCATTTGGTGGTCGGACTTCGAACCTTGTCTGTCATACAGTATGACATCTGACGGTCGGACTTCGAACCTTGTCTGTCATACAGTATGCCATTTGGGTGGTCGGACTTCGAACCTTGTCTGTCATACAGTATGCCATTTGGTGGTCGGACTTCGAACCTTGTCTGTCATACAGTATGACATCTGACGGTCGGACTTCGAACCTTGTCTGTCATACAGTATGCCATTTGGTGGTCGGACTTCGAACCTTGTCTGTCATACAGTATGACATCTGACGGTCGGACTTCGAACCTTGTCTGTCATACAGTATGCCATTTGGTGGTCGGACTTCGAACCTTGTCTGTCATACAGTATGCCATTTGGTGGTCGGACTTCGAACCTTGTCTGTCATACAGTATGCCATTTGGTGGTCGGACTTCGAACCTTGTCTGTCATACAGTATGCCATTTGGTGGTCGGACTTCGAACCTTGTCTATCATACAGTATGACATCTGACGGTCGGACTTCGAACCTTGTCTGTCATACAGTATGCCATTTGGTGGTCGGACATCTTAAACTTAATGTTATGCTGTAGGACACTTGACTGAGGAACATTTTAGCTTAATCAGCAATTTTTTTTTTTTTTTTTAACTTTAGGTTGACACGCGTGTGACAATACGCGCGGTGACTTCAGAATGACTTTCCTCAACCTACTTTTATTTGTATGTATTTTGAAGTATACAGACAAATAGGGATTTGGATACATCCTTAATCAAAGTAAGACGACCACATCACACCTTTAATTCTCCTGGACCGTTGGTCATATCAAACACTAAAACTTTTTCCCAGATGTTAAGTGTTAAGGTACAGAGATAAGACTGACCAAGCAGACTTACTGACTGGAGATTTGCACACCATTTGTTGGTGCCAGATAGTTATTCCCCCTGCCAGACCTTCAGGAACAGATAACAAGGGCTAATTGCCATTATCTCCCCCTGAGGTTACCTACACTGGAGTGCCGGTCCGACGGTCACTATTGACACAGTGAGCGGAAAGTGTTGGCAGAAGAATTGACTAAGTCGGATTTTATTGTGATTACAGGTCAAGTAGACTGGAGGTGTGACTAGGCCTATTAGCTGGGACCAGCTTAATTGAACCTGTAGAATGTGAGCGTGGGAATGCAAACAATTGTTGTACAGTCACTGACTGACAGTGAATATACACCCACAAGGGAGGAGCTGTGATATCCCGTAATGAGAATGATTTAGGCGTAATGTAGGAGGAGCTTGATAAAAGTTATAAAGGGGTGAACTATAGGTCTGGTAAATGAGATCCTGTCGAGCACATGCCATCTGTTGGGCTTAACCTAAGCTTGAGACAGAACTTTTGGCATCGTGTTTCATTTTTCCAGGTAAGATCGACATTAGGTTCATATCTATATTTTATGATAGAGATCTGTCTTTTTGCTCAAGTGTGTGTCTTCATCACTTTGTAGTACTCCTAGGCGACATTTCTTCATTCTCGTAGGGCACTGTCACATTGCTTTATTTTACCTATTGATAGTGTCATGAATTTTTTCGGGCACATGTGTTTCAATGTTGTAAAACCTAAATGTTGTTGTAGCCATTGAAATTTAATGAACTATCATGTTTTTGAAATCACAAGCGTGAAGATAACTTTGACAATCTTTTTCACGTGTGTTATGGTGAAATCTGTATTACATACAGCTTACACACTGAATGTGTTTAACTCTCGGGAGGCTAATGCGGAGATTGATCCCGGAGAGTAAATCCACGAGATTTGTTATTTGATTCGCCTCAGAAATGTTGTTAGCTTTCTGGGCGCGTCGATTGTTCCAATTCATAGATTCCAAGAACTGGTTCTGTCTGACTGATTGTCATTTTGACAGATCGGTACGAGAGATGGCACCTGACGTAGGAAGACTTGACTATCATTACATGACGTGTACGAGGAAGGCAGAAGATGTTAACAGTTGGAAATGTGAGACATAAGCCCTTCCAATTGGACAGGAGTGAATGTGAGCATGAGGGAGGAGGATGAAATGTTTTATTTAAATAAAACATGCTTGATGTTAGTATAATATACATGCTTAGTGTACATCTAGTAGCAGATACTACAAATATGCGCTTGTTTCTTCATTCTCTCAGTTCCCACATTGGGCAGGGACTAGTAGGCATCCATTATTTTGCTGACCGTCGAGTGTAACGACCTGCAGAAAGCAGTGAGGACGACAAACTGGAAAAGATAGGCAGGGTCTCAAGCCGGAGACTGTCCTGACGGTGAATTCTCCTACTAGGAGTTAAGTATATGTACAAACTGTCATCAATCCACTCCCTCAACTCTACTAGCCTAAACACCGTCATTTTATTTAGTCAGATTTTTAAAATAAATCTTTGCGATGTTTTAAACATAGTTGAGTAAATTGTGTACTTAGGTTCAAGTGTCTTTGTGCATATTAGTTTTACTTCAGCTAACAAATATTGTAAATACTGATGGGGGCTTTTAAGTAATGCCAATGAGAGGAGAGCAGAGTCGGATGGGTTAATCTGACTCACCTGGATTATATCACAGTGGTTGTATCCAGAAATTCTATCTATCCCTTCTTCCTCTCCTGTGGATACAAGTACGCAGCAACTTTCATTGTCATGGAACGAGCCACTCGCCGATGTTTTCTTGGCTATCCAGGACTTGTCTAGGTATCAACATTAGCTTAGATAATAGTCCCAGTTTCTCACGTGGGTGGGCATTGTTAAGGATCAAACCCACACCCTCACTATATCAGTGTATTTACCCACGTGGGCGCGCGACAACGCGGTTTGAACCAAACTTTCTCTTGTGGTAGGATATTCGCTTGCATGCTTCACTCATGTTCCAAATGAGTATTTTATGGCTTTATCATTCTTACATTAGTGGTAGTAGTTTGACGAGAGCAAGGGAATTTCTGGACAAGTTGTTTCTATCATCTACAAGACCCGCTGCCGGCTCAATTTAGGCCTATATAAGCCATAACCAGTAGCGCACGACAAGGACGTGTGGCAGGAGTCTTGCATAACGATCAACAAAACCAGCACAGAGCCTTCTGGCGCACGGCGTGAGGTACGGAGTATCTCCCTGTTCACACCACAACAGCGTTAACTTTATTGATGTTAGTGACTGGAATCACCGTGCTATCTACACATGCAATGCATATACAAATGGATATTTGGCAGGGAAACACTGTGTCACACAAGCTGCTTTAGAGCAGTTCGATGACCAAGAACCAGAAGTGTACAAAACAAACGTAAACTCAGCTATGTTTTTTTTTTTAAGCTCAAGAACGAAAACATAACTTTGAATAACTATGTTCAAAATAGTCACTAGAATGCGAGAGTACGAAGAAAGTTAACGTAGTCAAGAAATAGAGTCATAAGGCACTAGAGAACGAACGAACTTTATTTTCAAAGGGTTACAAATTAGGCACGCAGGCCTGTCTTACATTCGGCCCTTCCAAACTTCCATCTTTCACACAGCAGTTGTATTTCATCAATGAAGCATGGAGGGAAAGAGAGAGAGAGAGAGAGAGAGAGAGAGAGAGAGAGAGAGAGAGAGAGAAAAGAGAGAGAGAGAGAGAGAGAGAGAGAAAGACGAGATAGAAAGAGTGAGATGGTGGGGGGGGGGTGGGGGTGTTTGGACAGTGGCTCACACCATCAGTAACATACGTTGGCTTGAGACCCAGCTGTACTCACATGATTTCAACTGACTCACACAGAGCATGTAAATAAAAGCGGAGATTGGCAGAGTGGCAAGCATCACTTCAGACATCCATGGTGGTTGACGTCCTTTGTATATATTCTTCAGGGCATGTCGGTGTGTTGGGAAATGAACGGAAATATAAGTTGGCCGAATCTGCACCATTTGTTGGCAAATTGATGCATGATAAGTTACATGTTTGAAGGGCCCTTTTGGATCAAGTAAACAGTGTGGAGGCATAAATAGATCATTACGGTGTAAAGAGACTGGTGCCTCGAGAAGTGACTCGGTGATCTGGCCGACTCTTAAAAATCAGGAAAGGGACGAGACGGACATACAGTGAAACTGACTGTTACTAGTACCATCGGAATTTAAACTGCACTTGCTGCTGAAGATGGGAACGGAGCGTTAACGGCAATGTCTCGATTACTATGACGTCGGTTCTTAACTCGCAGCTCATAATATGGAATGCCATCTTTATCAGAAACGACTCACAGAGCACGTTACAGAAGGATATGGATAAAAATGGTTATCAAGACTTTCGGATTACCTGACAAGCAGGCATAGCTGAATATAAGTCATTTAATCAGTTGCCGTCTCCACAGTTGCCGTCTTTTGTCTTGGTTGGACACTCTCTTAGACTGCTGCCCGTTCAGCTCTTGATGTTGTCCTCCTCCCACTTGTATCGTTGCTCACCTCTTGCTCTCTTGCCTTCGACATTTCCCTCCAGTATGGTGTTTGAAAGCGTATTATGTTTTTATAATGTGGCTAAAGTATTTCAATTGTCTCTTTTCTTTTTTATTTCTTTCTGTAATTCTCTTCTCATTTGTAGTCCTTTCAGACCCTTTTCATTGGCCTGTTTTTATTTCCATGAAAATGACCAATTCTTCTGCGTACCCAATTTTCAAAGAAGGCTCGATTTATTAATCCATTATCTGCGTTTCTGACCACATAACAAGATTGATTTGATTTGATTTGATTCAAAAACCGACATCACAGCACTCGTGGCATTACCATAAGCGCTCCGTCTCCATCTTCAGCAGCCAGCGAAGAGTTCCGATACTAATGGTGCCAATAGCATTCTGATTAAACGTTTGTCTTGCCTTTCATTTGAGCCTCGAGCATCTGCCAGAACCTCTCGTCACTCCCCCCTGCATCAATCTCACCAGACTGTGGTGATCCATCTGCTCCTCCGAACTGTACACGCTCTCCCACAATGCACTAACCACGTCCCTATCATGTATCAGTATTCCACCAAGTTGTGCAGAGCCAGCCAGTCTGTCCGCCTGTTCATTTCCCAACACACCGGCGTGACCCTTTGACAAAATCCAGACCACACACCTCACTCGTGTCCTCCGCAGCGAAGCATGCCACTCTGCACGAAGCACATAACAAGATTGAGTATACATAACAAGATTGAGTTTACATAACAATTGATGATTCTCGTGTTTAGTGTGTTGTTGATCTCTCTAGCTGTCAGTAATCTTACTGAAGACAGTTTTAGCTAGGAAACAACAAATGGCTAAGAAATAACAATATGTTAAATTATGTGCACAGATATGCTGTCACTCCAGAGCTTTCCTGGAATGGAACAGAAATTGTCGCTCACATACTTCCAAAAGACAACGCTACAGTATACGAACGGAGCATCGCTGAAAGAGTCAAGATTGATCGCAAGATCATGACTGTATTACATAGTGAGTATTTTATCTATCCTTAACATGCATCTTTTATTTGAATGCATACTTTATTCACGCAAGTTGTCTCATTAAATGTCCATCCATATATTGTTAAAATAAGTTATGACAGAGACAAACGAACAAATGAACGACATTTTTTCTTCTCTCCAAACGATCACAAGTTAGGCACGTCTCACATTCAGAGTTCCACGCATACACTTTTCATACTTCAATCGTATCTTCTATATTATCAGCGAAGTCTAGATCATCAAGCTGATGATATTTCTCTTCTGTCCCATTCACGGAATCAGATGCAAAATAAACTAACTATACTTGATGCGAGATTACAACAGCTTGGTCTGAAAACCCATAAAAGAAAGACAAAGATAACGAGAATAAATCAGGCAAAAGTAATGTCGTTTCTCTTAATGGTACCCCACTCTACGACGTGGAATCGTACACCTATTTGGGCAGTAATGTAGGTAAAGATGGAGGAACTGATAGAGATATTAACATGAGAATACAAAAGGCAAAAGGAGCTTTCATAGCACTAGGGAATTTGTGGAGGTCAAAAGAAATTAGAAGAAATATTAAACTAAAAATGTTTAATTCTAATGTGAAATCGGTACTTTTGTATGGGGCGGAAATACAACTATGGAAATTACTAATAAATTAAAGACATTCAATTACTGGTGCTTGCGCAGAATATACGGAATTAAATGGTATGATAGAATAACAAATGTAGAGCTTTAGGAGAGAACTAAACAGCGTCCAGTGGACCAAGCGGTGAGGAAAAGACGCTGGCGTTGGATAGGCCACACACTGAGAAAACAGGAAAACACCACAACCAGAATGTTTTTGCATTGGAACCCACAGGGGCAAAGAAATAGAAGGCCAAAAAAAAAAAAAAAACACACACACATAGAGAAGACAGCTGGAGAATGAAGTTAAGAGAGGACACGGGGAGAGCTCCATGTAATGAAGAAGGATAGAAAGACTTGGCGTGAGTTGGTTGAGGGCCTAAGCTCCATCAGGGAATAGAAAAGCAGAAGAACAATAGTATCTTATATGTAAACCATCTTATGTTGACATAACAAAATATATGTACGATGAATATAAAGTGGAATACACAAAAGCATTCATGGTAAACATATTTGATTAAAACATATATAATACCATACACGTATGTACATATACATTCATTCTTACAACCCTACATACAACCATGCATGCAACCATAACCTAACAACAACAAAAAAATACATACATACATACATACACACACACACACACGTGCGCTCGCGCGCACACACACACACACACGCACGCACGCACGCACGCACGCATCCATCCATACAGACAGACAGACAGACAGACAGACAGACAGACAGACAGACAGACAGACAGACAGACAGACAGACAGACAGACAGACAGACAGACAGACAGACAGACAGACAGACAGACAGACAGACAGACAGACAGACAGACAGACAGACAGACAGACAGACAGACAGACAGACAGACAGACAGACAGACAGACAGACAGACAGACAGACAGACAGACAGACAGACAGACAGACATACATACACGAGCGATTATGGGGGGGGGGGGGTGTTAACAAGGCAATGGGTGGAGGGTAATACTGAAAATGTATGTACATATAGTTGAGTGTTGTTTGCATATTGTGACAGTAAAATTACTCACACAGAGAAGTGGTCACTCATATCTAACCTTATCTGAGCACGTTATAAAAAGTTTGAAGTTGGAACAACAGATCAACATTACAGCACACGGGTAGTAACCTATAAATGCTCCGTTCTTCTTCTAACTCAAGTCTGAGTCCGAAGAAGCTCAGCACAATACACTGGCTCTGTAGCACCGGCGAAGATCCGGAAATACTTAGCGTAGATTTTTAACTCCAGATTTTGCCCGGGCAGCGCCGCTAGGCTACTTTTTTTTTTTTCAATTTCCAACTGCTAACTGATTTTTTACGTACACGGGCGTCTTATCTCACTACTCAGAGAACAGGAGACATTACTTGAAATTCAAGTCCACGTTTAAAACTCACAGCCCTTAACGGGGATTGAACCCGGAACCTCTAGCATTTGTGCGGACACCATGCCTCTAGACCACGAAACACCCCCTCCCCCTTTTTCACGTCATAACAAGAGAATAACTGGTGTACGCCATGCTAAAAAGAAAAAAAGAAAGAGAGAGAGAGAGAGAGAGAGAGAGAAAGAGAGACAGAGAGACGACGACGAGAGAAATGTTAGAGCAGTCTGACATGACGGTACGGCCCAACATTTATGTCCGAAATGATTGACAGTACACGAAACACAAACACAAGGGTGTGGGCGGACATGACGACGGACGGCTCAAAACATGCGCTATTAAAAATAGTGGCACCTAACCGAACAGAAAGAAAATGTGATGGTGTTGTTGATTGACAAGTCAATAGCTTTTATCACACATATCCCGTCTGCATAAACATGTCCGTGAGCTCCTGGTTATGCATTTTCCATGAGCCATTCTGAACATATTGTTGCCAATTGAAAATAAAATGTAATTATCTCTTTTCACGCTTTTAGACGCATCAGGCATACGGGTAGAGAGCTTATATTTTTTTACAGACCATCGGCACTAGGTGGGTAATGTGGTCAGCCTTACACCGGCCGTCTTTACTTCCTTAGGACAGCCATCCTGGTACCCATTTTAGGATGGGTCGACCCGCGACGCCCCATACCTCGATACAAATCCACGCAGCCAGCAGTGGGTTTCGATCTCGGTAGGTTGGAATTATGAGTCGGACTCGCAACCCCTAAGCCACGGACGCTGCTATGGTTGCCAGCAGTTAAATATACCAAATTAATGTCAGTCTGTCCATTTTCAAATTACAACATATCAACATCATATTGATCAACATATATGTACATGAGCTCCATCAAATCTGAGGCAAACATGAGCTTCATCGTTGTCATATAGCATGTCCTTTGCAGAACGTCGCTCACATCACGTTCTGCCTGAAAGAAGCTAGATCTCTCGCCAGCTTACCCGCCTCGTGCACTTTAAAAACCAAGAAATCACTTATATCATGTGCCCATTTTCCAGATGGTTGGCCCATCAACGCTTCTTCCTGGCACCATGATTGCTGTTTTTATTTTTTCCAGTCCCCCATGGCGCTTGATATGGCCACATTTTTTCAGCTTTTGAGACAAGATGCTGTGCACTAGCCAATCTTCCTTGATATGCAGATCTTTTTAGATCTTTTAGAGAGTCAGGTTTTTTTCCCCTATAGTATTTGGAGAACCTTTATATAGCGTTTCAGCTCAAAAACCCTACATTTTTTTTTCTTAAGGACTAGGAGATAATCCACAACTCACATCCATTTGTTGCTATAAGGAAGAAGCATGCTCTCAAAATTTTAAGTTTAATTTCCTTGCTGGGGCTTATCGATAGATTTGGGCACAAATAGACCATTACGGTCTAAGGATAATTGCGCTGCTAGGAATTATTATGAGATCTGGTCGACTCTCAACACTCAAAGGAAAGACGAGACGGACATAAAATCTGTTTATATTGCAAAACTGTTACTGGTGCCATCGGAATTTGAACTCTTCGCTCGCTGCTGAAGATGGGGACTGAGTGCTTATGAGAATGTCCTGAGTGCTATGATGACAGTTATTAATTCACCATACAAAATTTAACATTCATACACTTTTAAGTCTAAATGTATATGAACTTCATTAACAAATATATCAAATCCTATTGCCCATTGTAGTTAGTTTTTACTGAAACAAAACAAATAATTTGTTTTGAACAAGCTGTAGGTTCAGCATACTTTATTGTACCTGATCAGTGTATGTTTATATATAGCATATACGTACATACTTACATACGTACATACATACTTACACACAAATATAAGCCTATATATATGTATATACGTGTGTGGTGTGTGTGTGTGTGTGTGTGTGTGTGTGTGTGTGTGTGTGTGTGGTGTCTTTACTTCAGAGGTCCTGAGGAACTACTGTACGGACATTCTCTTTATCAAGTACAGGTGTGTAGGGAAAGAACCAGGGTGACAGGCCTGCTGGTTCTGCACCACTTTAGTGTTAAACTGATGCATAATAAGTTAAATGTGGTCAAGGACCGTTGGGGACTGGTCAACAGTGCAGAGACACAAACAGATGGAGAGACACAAACAATGGGGGAGACACAAACAGATGGGGAAAAACAAACAATGGGGAGACACAAACAATGGGGGAGACACAAACAATGGGGGAGACACAAACAATGGGGGAGACACAAACAATGGGGGAGACACAAACAATGGGGGAGACACAAACAATGGGGGAGACACAAACAGATGGGGAGACACAAACAATGGGGGAGACACAAACAATGGGGGAGACACAAACAATGGGGGAGACACAAACAATGGGGGAGACACAAACAATGGGGGAGACACAAACAATGGGGGAGACACAAACAATGGGGGAGATACAAACAATGGGGGAGACACAAACAATGGGGGAGACACAAACAATGGGAGAGACACAAACAATGGGGGAGACACAAACAATGGGGGAGACACAAACAATGGGGGAGACACAAACAATGGGGGAGACACAAACAATGGGGGAGACACAAACAATGGGGGAGACACAAACAGATCACCACAGTCTGGAGAGAGAATTGTGCAGCCAGGAAAGAAACCAGGACATCTGGCCGACGCCCTACACTCAGTGGCAAGGCAATAGGGACACACAATCAGAATCTGAACTTTGCGATGGCTACTGGAAATGATATTGTAAACAAACAGCCAATGTATTGATTGGCACTCATTGAAAGGAGTAGAAAGTAAGAAGAACACACTAGAAAATATAAAAATCGAAAGCTATAGTTACCGTGCCGGGAACTGAACCTTTCACCTCAAATGGTGTGTGCGCCTCGCTATGGAAACAAGTGTACTAAGAACATGACCAGCTAGGCATCTCCTTCCCTCAAAATGTGTCTTTTTCTCCATGACTGTAGTACAACTTGATATATTACCGGATATGAGCACGATGCCCTTATGTAAATTTCCCAAGTGCTATGATGTCAGATCTTGACTCATCTCAACGTACCAACTGACCATATCGGTTAGGTTTAAGTTAGTCTTTCCAAACAAAATAGGTCCGCTTCATTCACAAGTTTGTTGGTCTTGTCCACTTTCCTGCATGTTACAGGTGTGCCTCTCTGTAGTTTGCTTTCTGGATTGTCTTGTGTTAACGTTTCTATTCCGAGAAACAGAATCCTTGTGACATGGGCTACAGCACTCTCTAGGGGGATTGTGTTAGACCCAGTCTGACTTTGTTTCTGGAGTGTTAAAAGCGCTGGCGTTCTGAAATATACAACACGCGATATAAACGGTATTGCGGAACACCCCCGTAATCTTGTGCTAAGACTAGGTGGCTGAATGTCTACAAATAATAAGGGGCTAGTGAGTATTTGAGCGGTCCATGGGGAGATTAATCTTAGTTTCATCACTATTTCAGTGACTGAAAATGAATGAGTTCAAAAGTGTACATAACATAACATAACACTTGACCCGTTAAGGTCGTGGAGGTGTCTCGAGGGAAGTACTAGCACACAAAACCCGCCCTCTTTCTCTATATTCTGCTTGATGAATGAGTGTGTGATAATTCAGTCCTGCTTCTTCAATTCTTGATATTGTCATTCCGTGTTCTTCTTTGATGTAAAAGTATGCCTCATCTTGTTTTTCCCTCCTCAGAAAATATATGCGGCAACAAGACAAGTGTGAGGATCGCCCATCCTTACAGAAGCGACAAGTACATCACCTGTTACACCAGCGGACCCGCTGTGTCTAAATGTCCCAGCCACCACGTTTTTGATGAAGTCACAAAGATATGTGCTATGCCAGGGATTAGTTAGTGAGACGGACCATGTGTGTGTGTGTGTGTGTGTGTGTGTGTTTGTGTGTGTGTGTGCATGGTGCATGTGTACGTGCGGGGCGCATGTATGTGGGCTTGTGTATGTATGAGAAAGAAAGCGTGCATGCATCTGCATGCGAGTCTTTATTTTTGGAGTATAAATATGTGTATCGTGTCTGTGCGCGGTGGTGTGTGTGTGCATGTGTGCGTGTGTGTGTTCGTGTGCGTGTGTGCAGTATAAGTATGCATGTTAAAGCAACAGCTGTGAGCCTCAACTCAGATCAAGACATTACTGTAATTTTATGCGCCGATGCGTTTGCGTAAGTACTTATGCGTGTGTGTGTGTGTGTGTGTGTGTGTGTGTGTGTGTGTGTGTGTGTGCAAATTTGTGTTTATGTGAATTTTTCAGCGATGGAAAAGTACAGCACCATTGGTTAAGCAGTACAAACAGAAACAAATGTTTTTCAAATGTTTGTGTGTGCATGTCTTTGTATGCTTGTTTGTGTGTGTCCGTGAGTGTAAACTACTCTGTGTCCTAGACAGTTGCTACATTAAATGCTGGTGTTCCACTAATCCCAGATCAACATCATCCTCATCATCAGCAAGCAGCGTGTCGACTGGTCTGGCTACCATGCACCTATAAAACCCCTTTAACTTTTAGTAGTAGCTCGTATGTAGTAACTCGTTACAGAAAAATATCTGTGCAAACAAGCGCCAGCATCCCCCCCCCTCTCTCTCTCTCTTTCGCTCTCTCTCTCTCTCTCTCTCTCTCTCTCTCTCTCTCTCTTTGACTCTCTCTCTCTCTCTTGCTCTCTGTTTCACACAGAAGAGTATGAGCTTTTTTTCATCCCCATTTATCTCCGACAACAGGTCTCTCTCTCTCTCTCTCTCTCTCTCTCTCTCTCTCTCTCTCTCTCTCTCTCTCTCTCTCTCTCTCTCTCTATCTATCTATCTATCTATCTATCTATCTATCTCTTTCTCGTGTTTAATCCGCGAATGTACGTGTTTTCCTTTTTTACATCCGACTATCTCTCTCTATATATATCTCTATATATCTCTGTATATATCTCTATATGTCTCTCTCTCTCTCTCTCTCTCTCTCTCTCTCTCTCTCTCTCACTCACTCTCAACTTTTAGTCTGCAAACTGAAGAACATTTTCGCACTACTTCTTTTTCTCTATTGTCTAAACCAAAGTCTCTGTTTTGACCTTCTTTTACAATGACACCAGTCTATCACAAATAATACAAATCAAATAGGCTTATATAACAACTGGCTGGGACATATTGAGTAAATGGTGAGATAATGATGGAAGAAAACTAATATAACTACCTCGATTGCTTGTTTTTATGTGATATCTTTTTCAATGCGTATACCGATCGACTTGTTTTTATCATCAGTTGTATTATCGATTGGCTTTAATGACAATGTTTTTCCACAACTTGCAATTATTATGTCGTGAGCCGAGTAGCTTGTCTGTCAGTCTGAAAGTCTCAGGTTCAAACCCACAACGAGAGAAAGAGTATATGTGGAATAAGTGTCATTGGCACCTAGAAGATCAACCCAGCTTTAAAAAAAAAAAGGGGGGGGGGGGGTGGGATGAAAGACCCTTTTCCCTGTCCCCAGACGTATTGGGAATCTAGTGCTAAGACCTAAATTTTATAGACCAGTCTGCACTTGGCTGGTGATGTGGTTACCATCATGCAGGTCACCTTTACCTCCCAGGACTTCCCTTGGTCCCCATTTTAGACAGGGTGGCCACAAACACCCCCGACTCTTATATGACCCTTGACCCAAAATCACGTGACCCGAGCCTTATGCAAGCCGCCAGGTGACCTACTTCTGGCGGCCTTATGTCGCTGGCTTGGCGGTGTAAACAGTTTTTATCTTTTTCTATTTTATGGGGAGAGGTGTTTTAACAAAGGTTGTATAGGAGAAATTTTCCCCCAAAATATACAGATTCGCTCCCTACTCACTACTATTATTGTGTACAATTTGAAAAATTTCAATCATCAAATTACAATGATTTTGAATGTCAAAATCATGACGAATTATGTTTATGGATTGGACCAGTCTAGTAAAGTGACTATTCTGGCAAATTTAATACTCTGGTGAAGGGACACGTTTTGAAAAGTCACTGGGTTGGTAAAGGGACATTTTTTGAAAAGTAACTGGGTTATTACATTGACTTGGTTTTTAAAGTGACTAGGTTCATAAAGTTGCAGGGTTGGCTAGATGACAAAGAGATTGGGTTGGGAACGTAAGACGGAAATTATCAGCACCAAACTAAATCAGCAACACAGACGGCAGAAGCTCGTGCTGGCTGTGGCAACTCACCATGGCACATAATGATGATATTATGCGGGTTTCTTATATTCTGTAATTGTCTTTTAGATAATGTTGTACATATGTCATATTATTCTTCTGTGTGATTAAAATGTATACTTAAATTTTCTTTTATATTTTTCATCGTTTATTTATTAATAAGAGAGAAATGTATACATGAAACTTATATGGAAGCTAGGTAGTTGTGGTTTTAAAGAATAGTGGTGGGAGAAGCATGAAACGACATAATGAGCTAGCCTTGAAAACGTAACGAGTGTGACTAAATTTATTTGGAGGTGGGGGGGGGGGGGGATGGACACTTTACTTTCACTGGGTGTGTAACGAGATAGCAAATATGAGTTAACAGATCGCCGTGTGGGTTCCGGGGCCCCTGTTATAGGGAAAACAAGAATAGACCCACTGCCTGCCCAAAAGCATGTCGTAGGAATCGACTAATTGGGAGCTTCCTTAAAAGTCTGAGTGCATCTGCCTGAGAGGCAAGGAACAAGCAGTCTGCATACAAACGAGTCAGATCTGTAAAACGGATACACACGCAGCACTCAGGTTCTGGAACAGGACTGCAGTCTAGAAATGTATGAACGACCAGAACTTTCCACCAGAGTTTACAGCTGGTGAACGCCAAGAAGAAGAAGAGTAAACAGAGACTTGTAGAAGGAGAGCCAGAGAAAGACACACACACACACACACACACACAGAGAGAGAGAGAGAGAGAGAGAGAGAGAGAGAGAGAGAGAGAGAGAGAGAGAGAGAGAGAGAAAGATCAAGAAAGAAGACGTGTGACAATTTGGCAGCAGCAGCAGAAGAAGAAGAAGAAGAAGAAGAAAACGAATTCATTACATTATGAGCCAGCGCATGAATGAGTCTATACCCTCGCCTACCAGCCGAAGGTCTTGGGTTCAAATCCGAACTGTGATCGATCCAGCTTAAAATGGGTTACCATGGAATGTCATGAAAAGTTAACTACGGAGTGAATCACTCACCGAGAGCTGATTGGTCTAGAGAAAAATCAGTATATGTTTATGCAAAGAAATGAGTTTATTCCCAAATGCCCAATACCATCGTGCAAGGCATGACAAAAATTTAATTTAATAAAGGCGCCGCGACTGAGAAAAGCTTGGGAAACACTGTATTAAGAAATTCGCTCATGCGTGCACACTGGCTGACTGCAAGAATATGCTTTTACAAATTCAAACGGTCTACATTAGACGAGAATGGATTGTCTCATTAAAAAAAGCGCGTCGCCACTGACTCGTCTAAATGCTATCTTTGTGTCGGGCTAAGCAGGTGTTTCAGACAACGAGCAATGCAATTACCATGAATAGGACAGGGCAGGCGAGATGTAACTAATGTAATGCACAAGGCATGTGATTAACCAGTAAAGAACGTGTTGCAGCTTTCCGCTGGCTAGAGAAAACGACACACACACATACATCGTGATTGTAACTGATTCAGAAAGCGTGCTGAGGAAGATGAGAACAGGTATGCTTCCTGCAGAGTGGCATGCTTCACTGCGGAGGACACGAGTGAGGAGTATTGTCTGGATTTTTTCACCGGTGTGTTGGGAAATGAACAGGCGGACAGACTGGCTGGCTCTGCACAACCTGGTGGAACGTGATAAGGCAGACGTGGTTAGTGCCTTGTGGGAGAGCGTGTACAGTTCGGAGGAGCAGATGGATCACCACAGTCTGGTGAGACTGATGCAGCGGGGAGTGACGAGAGGTTCTGGCAGATGCTTGAGGCTCAAAGGAAAGGCAACACGGACGTTTAATCAGAATGCTACTGGCACCATTAGTATCGGAACTCTTCACTGGCTGCTGAAGATGGGGACGGAACGCTTATAGGAATGCCCCGAGTGCTGTGATGTCGATTCTTAAATCAAATTGAATCAAATCAATTAAAGAACGTGTGTGATCAACCCACTTGTGGGATAGATAAGGAGGAGATTCGGAACACTTATGGATGAGTCAGATGCGCTATAATGATAGCTCTCATTACTCAGTAATCACATATCCTAAATCTGTGTCTGTATCGTGGGAATCGGCTGGGGCAGCTTGAGTTTCAAAACACAATTTGGATTCAGTCAAAGCTGCAGCACAGTTGGCTAAATTATAAGAAAATTCGGATAAATGAGGTGGCTATCGTGTTGAGATCACAGTTAGTGAGCATACTTTAGATCTTTTCTCCAGGCCATGCCGGCTTGGTGGGTAATGAACAGGTGGACAGATTGGCTGGATCTGCACCACTGGGTGGTGAATTGATACATGACAAGGCAGATGTGGTCAAGGCCCTTTGGAAACAAGCAATGAAATCAGTGGAGAAAGATGAATATTCTGGCCTAGAGAGAATGAGGCACCTGGGTGTAACCAGAAGGTTTGGCTGGCTGACTTCACTCAGAGGAAAGGCAACACGGACATTTAACCAGATTGTGACCGGTTCCATAAGTAGTGGAACTCTGCGCTGGCTGCTGAAGATGATGACGGAGCATGCATGAGAATGCCCAGAGTGCTATGATGTCAATTCTTGACTCAACTCAACTGAACTATGTGCCAGTAGATCCGTGAGTGGTCAAGTTGTCGTGTCGGCTACTTACATGAGGGGCTTAACACACCTAGACATATGGTGCTATTACTTTGTATATAATTTTTTTTCTTGCCATCTTACAAATTCATGACTTGACACATGCTGAAAAAAATTAAATTAAAAGCGAGTCGCAAGGACAATGCCCCAATTAGAGTTTTCTGCGTCTTCGCCAGTAAATATATTTTTTTTTTATAGTAATGTTGTTTTTAAAACACGGTGAAATCATCAGTTAGTAAGAGAGCAAGATAGCCTTCCTGAAGTAAAATTTACAAGACGTTTAAATGTCCCGTAAGACAAAAATCGCTTAATATACTGTCACATGATAGCAGAACACCCCTCTGGTCTTGTACCTGTCCACACCTTGTACACCTATATGTACACCTATATTCATCCACAAGTATATAGTCCTTCTTTGATAAGTATGGGTCAAGATGTCGGGATAAGTACTCAGTTCGTTTATAAATCTAGTGGGAGTGAGTTACGTTATAAATTCACTAACAGGAAAGTGATTTCTAAGAGTAGCGAGGCCTTTTTCCATAGGCCAAACTACTTATTGTTCGCGGAAGAAATTCCTCATGCTTCTGACTTGAGCAAGTCTTAAATTCAAATAATCATTCGTGGCTCAATCTCCAAAGCAAACAGATGGGTTTCGCCTTTGTCTTAAACGTCTATCAATACCATTTTTTGAAAATTTCCAGTTCACCCGGAAACTTCGAATGAGCATGGGTAAATATTTTGTAGAATAATATAATTTTAGTACTCTTCCCTGCTGCTGAGTTTAAGACAGTTGTAACTATGTGAAGCAACTGCACATAGCCGTCAGACGATTCAAACTGCAGGAACTGGCGAATCCAGAGCGTCTGAATGGAGGTGGAGGCGGTAATTGCAGCTCTCCTGTGGCTATTGAACAAGATGCATACACATGTCGTGATTGTGGATACCTACAGGCCGTTGTTTTTTTTTTTTTTTTTCTTAAACTCCCTCAATGGATGGTCCAGACAGACTGGACTTCATGTATCCTTTTTTATAAATATGAATTGATCATGTCCTATGCATGCCTATACAATTAAATGTAGGAGAAACTGAACAACCGGACTGACCTTGATCACAGTTCAATGCTAGTCTCGGAGCAGCGTTTCGATTTACCTAGAATGAGAATTTATTGGGTCACTGTAAACACTGAATGGCTAGTGTCAGTAGGGAAATTTTTTATCGTGTTTCTGATGCTTTAACGCTCTTTCTAATTATGTATTCGTGTATCCTTGGTATGCCTGTGTGCGTATAGGTACCTATAATGGAAAAGGACTGCTTCTAGACACACTTTTTGGTGGATAGGCAGTCTAGCGCTGTCACTAGTGTAGAAGTATTCGGCAGAATAGATCACCATCAATCCTTGCTGCTAAGAGACCCACGGAAACATATACAGCCCTGTTGGGTCTGTACTAGCCCAACACTGTCATCTCAGCATTTGACTGATGTTGCATTGTGACGTGAGAGTGGACAGGGTATAGTGTTTAGTGGTTAGCTAATTCTTGTATCCCTTTGTTCACATAATGTGTGCTGACCTCTCTGGGGGAGAGCCAGAATCATAAAGTATAGAATACCATTGTATGGCAACTGAATCTCAAGTCAGTACCTAACAACACCTGCCTCGAGACAGAATAGCAGTACTTATGATCGATTGAAACCAGTCATTGTGGTGAAGCAACAGGAGGGGACAAGTGGTGTCACTCTTGACATAGAACAATTCGTGTCATTCAGATATCATCATCATATACGGTTATATAGAAGGCATGTTAGGCCCTTCTACCAAACCCAAGCAGAGTGTTGCGATATGCTATATTTACTGTTGACATATAGTGCTTTCTGCACATTTAATTGATAGTTCCTAGCAAGTGAGAACATTTTAACTCCAGAACCAATGCCTAGCTCATTTTCCAGTGCTGCTCCTAGTGAAGTCCGGTCTATGAATTGTGGAGAGGATCAAGTCAATCTCGGATAAGTACCTAATGATAAGGTGGAATTGCGGTCACACAGGACACTAGTGCTCGCTTTTACTCTGGTCACAAAGTCTTGCAGTGATGAGCTGTGAAGTGTTGTAGGCAACCCATGAGTCTTTCAAAAAAAGTTCAGTTCTGAAATCAGTAGTTTCCTTGATTTGTACTTCTCTTTAATTTAGTTTCAGAGTCTATACCTGCCTTGTAATTATTACATGCTGTATTATTATTCTAGAATAAGATTTTTCAGTGTCCAATTTTTAAAACTTTTTTCTTAGATTAGATTGTTTGTGAATGTGGTGTTGTTTGGTCAGATTCAATACTGTTTTAATTTTGACTATGATAGGATTGCTCTCTAGTCTGTGGGCTTCTAAGTGGTGAAAAAGTCAGGCCAGGTGAAGCCCAGGTAATGCATTACTGCAGTGGTAATCATAATTTGAGTCGCCTTACACCTAAAGTGATGTTGCATGTTTGATGGAACTACGGAGTACCTTCTAGGCCGTTGCGATCAACAATCTAACATTTAGTCACTTTAGACAGTCGTGTCATGTGACATATACAAGCAGATAGACGATCGGGTAGAAAATCTGGTGGCACCGATAGTTTAAGAGGAAACTAGATGTGCAAACTGAGCTTTGAAATCGTCCTTTTAATTTGTAAGAATCGTGAAGTCACATGTGATACTCTAAGGCATACGTCTATGGCTACAGTCAGACGGACAGGGCGAAACAGCCAATTAGTTTGATGAACAAATAGATGAGTTGGTTTGCTAGGTCGACTGCTTTTACCTTTTGCATAGACCATCGAAAGACTTGGGAATGACATCGAATGACTTCTGGTATTTTAAGGGAAAATGATATTAAGGTCCCTGAATGACCTAACAAGAAATGTCAAAAAATGATTTGTACCAAGAAATGTTAGCGGACGACTTGACACGAGTTGGAAATATAGCTGTCAATGAAGAAAGTTAGCAAAAATATTGCTCAGCAGTGGAAATGTTTAAAAGTTAGTCAAAGCACCGAGCAACTTAGATCTACTAAAATCAATTTATTACTTGACTAAAATGTTTTCAAGACAGCTACCACCAACAATTTGACATAAACACGGAAACAAAATGAGTTGGTAAGATGACCGACAAGATGGCCACGGGACATTTAAAGAAATACCAGTTGTAGTGAACGATCAAAAAACAAAAAGCTTTAAGATGTCTACTCTGACGAAATTTACATGAACAATGAAGCAAAACAGGCTGACAAGATAAGTAGAAAGCTAGTTGCTGCATCGTTAAAGACATACGTTATAGCGAATGCTTTGCCAAGGAAATTATCAAGATGCTCGCCTAAAAAAAAAAAAAAACTTGCTATTCTTGTAATGAAAATTTGGCAAGCTGGGCGCTGGTTCGCTAGTACTTTGAGAAGACCAGTGAAAGTTTTAACAAGAAGGCGGTCACGATAGCTTCTTTAAGAATTTGATATACTAACCAAAATAAAACAAACTTATTAGATCATTGGCCAGATGGTCACTGGACACGGATAACTATATAACTAAACTGTGTTAGCTGTGTTCGTCCCCGTGTTGTGTAAAAATGAGGGGACTCTCGCAACTTTTGATACTAACTGTAAGTTTGAATTGATCTTTTTTCATTAAAGATTTTGTGTGTTCCGCAGGTGTTTGGCTTTAGTGTTTAGTGTGCTTAGTGTAGTTTTGTAAATAGAGAAGATAGAAGGTCGCTGATAGTGTCCCAAGGATAATAGACTAGTTATCAAGGAACTTCAGTAAACAGTTTGTAAGACCAGAGAAAGACTTGAGATGTGCAACGAGTACCTTAGGGTGTTCCAAAGAGGACATCAAGCTATCTAAGGTGTGCTAAGTGCCGTGAATGTCGTACCACTTAGTCCGCTCACAGGTGAGGATAGATGGAATATGCAACTTTAAATTTACCGTTAGATATTTGCCTAGTCTGAATGTCAGGTCTTGGTCAGTTATGACTAAGCTATCTAATAACAGTAGTCGATACCGCCTGTCTTCTGTTACGTCGAATGTTTGGCGGCGAATACAAAACCCGAGTGCCCATATTGTGCAAACTGCTTTGGGCAAAGGACCGCATTGGCGAGGATACTTGCCTTATCGAAGAAGCAATGCAACCTGAAAACTGTATGTTATGGCAGGGCAGACCTGGTCCTTAGCCTTGGCTGGCAGCTAGTCTAGACAGGAAGCTCTGACAGTCGGACAGATAGAGAACTACTCTCCTGATCCGGCAGTTTCTGCAGCCTGCTTTTTTCCAAACGTACCAATGTTACCTTTCATTTGGAGCAAACAGTGCAGGTCGATGCAGGATTCATGATGCATGGGCAACATATAATCTCTACAATGCTGCCCAGGCTTCGAGCTATGGAGAGAATAAACTTCATCCCTGGCCGTAATTAGTCTATGAATCATCATTTGCCTAGTCTTGAGGAAGCACATGGAGTGAGGGGGGAAGGGTTATGGGTTTGGACTAGCCCTTGCGTTGGCTCTCATCTTTGTTTTGCCCACAATGTCAGCTAACTTTTATAGGACTTTGTTTTGCCTCCATCTCAACCACCCCGTAAGACTTTCCAGAACGCGGACATTACGTGCTATAGCCGCTGCTTCTCT
This sequence comes from Candidula unifasciata, assembly GCA_905116865.2. Classification (NCBI taxonomy): domain Eukaryota; kingdom Metazoa; phylum Mollusca; class Gastropoda; order Stylommatophora; family Geomitridae; genus Candidula; species Candidula unifasciata. Next base: position 55,823 of record CAJHNH020001976.1, on the reverse strand, counting down.
CCCCACAAGGAACACGACGAGTCTTTGTTTATGAGCAATTTGACCAGTTAGCGCCTGAAAGTAACACACTGTATGCAGATCAAACAAAAAAGCACAGTCGCAGTGGAGCCATACTCCAAACTTCACCCCAAGAGGGTTCATGTGGCATGACACTCTTGAAGCCGAGCCAATGGTCTTACCGCGACTGCTGAACTGTTTTTTGGACTCGCAGCTCATTTTCGGAATCCCTATTTGCACGTGGCCTTAGACCACCATGATGCGATATTCACCTGGTCGATTTGTGTGTAAACCATGACCCTTTCCAGTGCATTCTGGAGAGAATCTATTGCTTCTTCTACTTTCCACTTTCGCCCTGTCTTAAGTGCAGGCTGGACTGCGCTGACTGTTGGGTCTGCAGTCTCTCGCAACATCATCGCGAGTCGCCTGTCACATATCACTCCTGTCACATGCCTGATGTAAGGATTTCTCCTTCAGAACCATCAGCACTCAGAAATAATTATGTTGAGTCGTTTGGCTCGTATTGGTCTAAGGGATTCCCCGTGGCCAATATACGCTCAACTTATTTCTGGAGTAGGGCAACTCAAGTATTGGCACTACAAAATATATCTGTATATGAATACAATATTCCTAGGCACACTTGGCTGGACACCCCCACTACTTACTAAAGAAAGACCCCAGGTTATGATAATTCATTATCATAACCATGTTAACACATATATTTAAGATTCATACACACACAAATGCTAAACACTTAAAAAGGTGAAAAAGAGACACCTAAGTCAGCCATGAAAATGAATGCATGTAACCAATACAACATATACATATATATAATAGTGAAGTAGATGCCTGATCTCAATAGCTGGATTCCAGAGTACAATGTCCAGATTGCAAAGATAACTTAACAGCCAGAATGATCTGGAGATGACACAAATTCATCCTTGGGAAACATGAGAGCTGTGAGGAATATAGCAAAACATGGCATCAAACTGGCACTTATCCTCTTTCTATCGTTGATGCTTCCCACAGCTCCTGATGATTCGACTGTCTTTGGTAACTCTGCCTCAACTGGATCAGATGGTGAAGAAGTACCTCACCATAAAGGACACAGCAACTGGATAGGCACACAGCAAATCGCTCCCACTAGTCATTCGCAGCAATGTCCCTGAGCTACACACTTGCTCTGGCACTGTAGGATGTTTGGGGTATATGGCACCCCATCTTGAGGATGTCAGTCTTCACAATTGGTAGTTGGGTGATAATTGGTAGGTAATAGGTTGATGGTTGGTTGGTTGGACTGTGATTCTTCTGCCAGCTCTTCACAAAGGTTTCATCCTGCCAAGAAAGAAGTCAGAATTAGTCATCACCAAGAGGGTAACATCTTGACAGGAAAGACAGAATAAGTATCAGCCACCATCTAACATCAGCCTACTCCACATCTGCTCCCTTGTTTCATTCCTCAGAGTGCACTCTCAAGACCAGGATACACTGTCTCCTATCATTCATCTGTCTGTTTAGTGCAAGAGATGGAAAGTCAGATACATAGTGGAGATAGATAGACACTCTAACACATATATCAATCTCTCTCCCCCTCCCATCTGCACACAGACACCAATATTTACCGTCAGTACCTCTATTCCCTACGACTCTCACGCCAGTCCCACACCTTCATTGATCTAGGTCAAACACACTCACGCACTGGCTGACCAAGTCCTGGCCTAATTTCTCTTTCCCCATTTGTATGTACACATTTCTGTTGTTAGTTTAAATAGTACACACTTGTAAGGTTATTCGTTTTACCAGTATGTATGAGTTATTTGGGGCATAGGCTATTTAGTCTGTACAGAGGAAGGTCTAAGTTCGAATCCGCTTCTCTAGCGATCACGGTCGAACTATGTGTGATCCCACAGCCGATACTGATCTCTCTACAGCAGTGACCACTTTAACAGACCTCATTTTCGGTACTCGTAAACTATAATTAACTTACCCAAGCATAGGAAAAGTCCTAGGCGCCACAGACCGCCTTTTTAAAATAAAATGTACTGGCGTCGATGGACACGTCTGAGTTCCAGGAAAGCCGGCAGAATAATACCGCTAAATTTCAATTCAGGCGTTGGTAAGAAGTAGTTCCTAATATACAGGAGCAAGGAGTAAATCGGTTTCTAAGAAACCTCAAACAACTCCAGTAATTTTTATCCAATAGTTGCAAATTTGAAAATGACGCTAAGTCAAAGCAACTAGAAGATGTAGATATTATAATTATGTCCGATAAAGGCATATATCGATATAAGGGACTATATACCTTTCCGGACGAGTCCAAGTTTGAATGTTGTGTCGAGCCCAGGTAATACAGGTCTCGACTATTTTAGGGGTGATGCGTAATGGCTTATCATTCCACGACATCGCCTTGCCGACTGAACTCTTCCGTGATCGACTTAAAGTCGAGAGGATCGACTTCATTGCACCGGATTTTACCCACATATGGTTCGGTCTCTCTCTGCAAAACGGCTGGAAGCCTGCCGAGAGAAGCACTCAAATCACGATCTCCGTAGCTCAGGTGACAATCACCAGGGATATCGGTAAAAAATTGCACTCGTGAACTGAAAGAGTGTCGCGTGCGGATGGGCACTAGAACGCACCAGTACTGAGTAAATAAGACGTCAAAACAATACGTCCGGTTGTGAAGGAATTGAATTCTAGGAGATGCAAGTTGAAATTTGACCAAGGCGGACGTGTCGTCCGGCCTTGGTGTGGATCCTTGAGGATGTTTTACCCCGCGATGCCACGGAAGGAATGTTAATCAGTTGGATCCTTGAGGATGCTTTACCCCGGGATGCCACTGAAGGAATGATAATCAAGTTGGATCCTTGAGGATACTTTACCCTTAGATGCCATGGTAGGAGTCAATGTTTACAGTCCGAAGGAGACGGACGTGTGGATCCTTGAGGACGCTTTACCCCGGGATGCCACGGAAGCCGACGTTGTATACAGTTGGATCCTTGAGGAAGTTTTACCCCGGGACTCCACTGTAGACCTCAGCAGAAAGCTGGTATATTGTCACAGTTCGGCAGTAAGCCGGTACACTTTCATTACTTAATTCAGACTGCGGAACCGAAGACAGAGATGACTGTCTGGATCTCAAGGTCGGACTGCGACCCGTCGTGGGGACATATCAGTCCATGGATGTGCGGGCTTTTGTTGATGTGCTTGAATGAGTCTGGATTATTAATTGCACATTTTCTCCCTGTGTTGATCATTGCTATTGTCAATACACAAATGGAACTTTTAAAGAGAGTTCTCGTTCCGCTACGTTTGGAAGCTTCAGCATTCATCATGTTGTGTTACTCTTGGCCAGTGGCATATTAAGTGTTGATGCCATTTGTTACATTGCGACGCCCTTAGTCACCTTTGGCACGCCACACGTCACAGCACGTCACACTGTACGCCAAGCTTCGCCCGTCACAAAGAGGCAGCCGTGAACCGAACCCAAGACCTTCAGAGTGCGAGGCAAACAGCTTGACCACTTCGCCACGGAGACTCCCGTCAAGGTTATGAACTTTGAGTCTGTAAAAGATAGTAAAATACAGAACCAAATCGGTAAGATAGGGTTAAGCGTCGAGTCATTTTCTCATGGCTGTGTTGATTTTTTTTTCGCTCTATTATCAGTAAGAAGAACTCCACGGGGGATCATACAGCAGGGGTCAACCGATCATCAGTAGGGATCCCTCGTCGACGATTGTTTCCGCCCATTACTTTCCCAGACAATCTCTGAAGGTGGGCCGATCTGGCTCGTGACGCCAGGCCTCGATCTTCCTCTGCTGCACTTTATCGGACTCTCGGACAGGGACAAGACGATTTGGTGACATTGCAACGGGTACTGTGAGATTTGGTGATATATTGTCGCTGCGGTAGCAAATTAGCCGTCTGCCTTCGCGACCAGAGTGAAAAGTGTATGACTGCTTCATCTGACAGGTATTAGGCTATGGCAATTGACAGAGAGACACTGACAGACATTTATCTGATACTTTGGCTTTAAAGGACAAGAAGCTCCTTTCCACTAGGGACTCAGACCAGTTTACCGAGGCCCATTGCCCACGACGTTCCGCTGCGCCCAAACCAATTCGAAGCCCTTTCTGTTGCTTTGTCCAGTTTAGTGACCGTTTACGCTCATTACCTCTAAAGCCCAGCTGCTTTAGCACATTGTATGTGGAAGTGGAAATAAGACCTCTTGCGCCTACCTCGACGGCGAAGATGTTAACTGTGTACTTTTGTCTCTCCTCAGACCGGCCACTAGCTCACCCTACTTTTCTAGCTTCTACATGTGATTTTCTTCTATCCGCGACTCGTACTGCACAGTAGCTCTATTAGGACGAGCCGGTGTTTTTCCGCAGAGTGCAGAACTATGTCTGGTCTCAGGGCGGTTTTCCCAATCGACTCTGGGTACTTTTCGAAACCAGGCAGGTCGACAGCCAGTAACCAGTCCCTCGCACAGTCAAGTATTGATGGAGCATATGCGACATTGGTGACTTTACCTTTAGAAATCTGCCCAGCTTTGAGGAAGCACGTGACGTGGACGGAAGGACTGGCCCTCGTGTTAGCCCTCATCCTGGCTTGGTCCACAGTGTCCGCTAACTTTTTTATGACTTCGTTGTGAGGCTATGTGCTCGTGCTAACTCCAGGCACAAGCAGCGGCCAGAGGAGCTTAGGAATCAAAATAAACTAGAGGCACCAGACCTTAATTTTGCCGATCAGCCTGCACTGTTGAAGCTTGTTTAAACCGGTTGTCAAACAAAGTCTAAAAACTAGGCTAAAGAACAAAATATAGGGCATGATCTAAAATCAGTCTATCGACCATGTTTTAGCCCGCGCTTTAATACGAAGCAAGTTGAAACGCGTAGCACAATAAAGACAATTGTGGGTAGTATTAAAGTCCAGAAGTGGACGAAAAACCAGGAATTTTCATTCGGAGTTTACAGCTGGTGAACGCAAAGAAGAAGAAATGCGTATCTAGCATTTAAAGGTATTTATCATAAAAAGCATTTTGGAAGATAATCAGGATAGTGCCAAACATGGACACTATCTAAAGCCCATATACGCAAAATTGCCACCTGCGAGATGAGGTGCCTGAGAAAAGCAGCCAACCTAACCATACGAGATCGAGTGAATAATAAAACTATCAGGCAAACTGTGGATGGAAAATTGTTCCTCCCTACGGCGCTTGACGGGAGAAGTGGTTTATGATGATGATGATCAAGACAGTAAAGTTGAACTTTTTTACCACTTAAAACAAAACGTAAAAACAAAACAAATTAGGAGAGTGGGGGATTAGATGGCCATGAGATAAATCCTGATGATGATTATTATTACTATTATCATGCTTATAATGACAATAATAGACTGAGCTGGAAACGGGACACCCATTGATATTTCAAGCTGATAACTGGGCATCTAAACATGTCAGTTTACCCCCCCCCCCCCACCACCACCCCTTCCGTCCATTTGTTCAGGTCACTGGGCTGAACGTGATGATTACTCTCTCGGATAATGGCATTATCCATTGCCTCGAAGAAATAAACAAAGCGATATGTGCTTTAACTGCCAAGAAATTACATGCTGCCATGAACATTCTTATTAACACAGCTGAGGCATTACACTAGGCATCGTGTGCGTGTGTCTGTGTGTATCTATATGTGTGCGCGTTATGTGTATATGTGTGTGTGCGCACGCGTTTTGAGTACCCAAAGGAGGGCTGGGGCCCAACTAAACAAATACCCTGGTGAAAACACGACACATGTGTTCTGCAATAATTTATTAAAATAAACTGTATAAATAGTATAAAAAGTAGAACTCCCATACATGAATAGGTTCATTTACATTTCTTTACATTTTTAAAGGGGGTTGGAAAACCTCAAGTAGTCTCTGCTTTCAGTATCGGGGCCAACCTTTGTTGTGAAGATGGCCCTCTAACAACAAAGCGATAACTAGCATCAGCTCGACAGAAGATAACCCAGGTTTCGCTAGCCTCCCATGATGCAACATTTCCATTCAACCCTGGGGGTCGACCGCCCGGCGACCGAATGCGGTTGAGGCTTTTAAATGTTGATTCAGTGAGAGACTTGGGGAGTAAATTGTGAGAAAATAGAAAGTATTCTCGTTTCCTGACAAGAAACAAGTTTCGGAATGCAACATCCAGGTAAATATGGGGCCATCTTAAAAGGATGAATCGGTACAGTAGTAGTAAAGTAGTATTTTTAGTTCCAAACCTCATTGATTGTTTATGTATGTGAATGTGAATCATAATATTATTAATATCATATTCATATCATATCATTATTATCATTGTCACGATAGTCATTGAGTTTGACTTTTGAGCATCGTCAATAAATATATTGTAAATATGAATATTTGAACAAAGACGGCACAAACAATAGATTGCACAATTTAGTGCCGGGCATATATCGCGTTTCTTTAAAAAAATAAAAAATAATTAGACACAGGAAATCCGGGAGTTTCCAGGGATGTCCAGTATATTGTAGAGGTATTATTTTTGATTTGTCAGCCCTGAACCTCCCCCCCCCCCTTCCCCATCCCGAAGACATACACTTACTAACCCTAACCGTAATCCTAACCCAAAACTCTAGAATAATGGCACTTTCCGAGAACTCCCTGATCTAATTTGTCTGGGGTGAATTAAAAATAAAGTACCTATTTTGCATTATCTCTCCAAGTATATATTACAGTAGCAATGACATAAAATAAACGGCTATTCTCTGAAAAACGGCCCTAAAATTATGGAGGCCAAAAATATATCCTAACAGGGCCTTAGTCACATGTAAATTGCGGACCCCTTCCGGCAACTACACAGCATACCACAAAAAAGCTTCCGCAAGTTCAAGTCACTGCTGAGAGTATCACCCGCACCGCTAAGCGCACAGCGGTGCAAAACTAAATGGCTGGGACTCACAAGCAGCATCTCATGCAGCTTCCTCCATTTTATCTGCTCATGAGTCCCATCATCTAGTTTAGCTCCACTCCGCGCCTCGCGGTAGATACTCGTGGCGGTAAAGTCGTCAGAAGAGGTCCACAGTTTACCTGTGACTGAGGCCCTGTTAGGGCATATTTTCGGCCTCCATAATTTGGGACCGTTATTCAGAGAATAGCAAAAAAAGAAAGTGTTGAATGGCAGAAGCAGAGGACACAGTCAGCCAAATTTTGCTCATTGGAGCATGTTAACTTTCTTGGCTGTACACATCAAGACACAACCGGGTGGAAAGAAATAAAAGAGCTGTCAGACTGGCCATGTCTGTAGTGGTTAGTGAAGAAAGGAGAAAGACATAATGAATGCACTGCATTCCAGAAGCGTTGAGGCAAAGAGAAGATAAATCGCTTGATAAAAATGGGTACTAAATGAGGATAGACATGCAGAAACCAGTTGTGAAGCAAATTAAGAGGATATGCCAGTCAGCTCCTACTGAGTATGTTGAGTACGAAGACACTGAGATGGCTGTTACATCGTAGGACTGAGTACGTTGTACACAAAGACACTAAGATGGCTGTTACATCATAGGACTGAGTACGTTGAGCACGAAGACACTGAGATGGCTGTTACATCGTAGGATGGAGCACAAATGCATCGGAATGATGTACTGGCATAACTGATAATGTAAACAATATCCCATTCAATGCTCAAGGTTAAAATTAAATATAAAAGTATTAGAGTCTATTGTATTTTTCATATATACTGTAAGTTTAAATTTGTACAATAGAAGTCTGCTCGGAGGCCATACTTTCTTCACACAGATACTTAGTAACTTGGTAAAGCTACAAAACATGCTACATTTTATTCCTCTAACGTCTTTGAATACTTAAAATGGTGACCACATATTACAGCAAACACAAAGAATAAGAAGTACCATTCAAAACTCCTAGTTTGCGCTGTTATACTTGCCAGTTGTAAATTAAAAACCTTCACCCGTCATGGATCGATTTGGTCGTTGGGTTGTAACTAGGGCTGTACCGAATAGTGATTTTTCACTATTCGGCCGAATACGAATAGCTGGAACAACTATTCGGCCGAATACGAATAGTGAATCATCATCATCAGGTGCTTCACCGACTGGCATGGGTGATTATGCCTTGCCACAATCTGGGATCTCCTGCAGCATGTATTAGTTCGTGTGCTGACACACCTCCATGCCATGCAACAAGACTGTCAAGAATCTTCTCTCGTTGTCTTCCTCTATCTCTCCTTCCACAGATCTTTCCAGTTATCATCACATGTTCAATTTTCTTTCATCTTATAACATGGCCGAAAAATGATGACTGTCCCGTTCTGATGTCTGTGAGTAGTTATCTTCGGGCTCCCGCCTCTATCAATACCTCTTGGTTGCTTTTTTGTTTTTGTTTTTTTTGGCTGTCCAATGTATTTTAAGCGTTGTTCTGTAAAGCCACATCTCTAAGGCCTCAAGAAATCGTTTGACCTGCCTACTGATTGTCCAGGACTTACAGCCATATTAAAACTGGATGTATGTAGCAAGCAAGAATTCTTTTTCTTACCTTCAAAGACAAAGATATATTGTATAAGGTGTTCTTCATTTTATAAAAGGCAGTTTTTGCCTGTCCTATTCTGTTTCTTATTTCAGTAATGCATCTTCCATCTGATGTTATCCATGTGCCCAAATACTAATATTTCTTTACTTGTCCCAAAATAAAACCATTGACTTTTATTACACATTTAGGAATGATTAATTTCTTTGATACCACCATTACTTCTGTCTTCCCACTATTCAAACTGATGCCAATTCTTACACTTTTGTTTATAAAATAGATCTAAAAAAATATCCATAAATGTACGCTAAAATTTTACTTCACAAAATGTAGTAAAGTAAAAGTAAATATTTAAAAACCTTTCATGTTTTGCATCCTTCAGTCAGTCAGTCTGTGGTAACTAATACATAGGACTGAACGTATTCTTAGTTTTATAACATGTATCTAAACTTGTAAATTGTCACTGACAGCTTAGTTAATCCATCAAAGCGGCTTTAGCTTTAAAAAAAATTTGTTCAATGTTGTCAGCATTAAGGCAGCTTCTCGTCTCACTGAAGGTATTTCCAGCTGTACTAGACAGACGTTCACTTGGTACGCTTGTAGGTGGTGCACAAACATAACGCTTGACAGTATGAACCAAGGTGGGTAATCTTGATATGTTTTATTTTTCTGTCCAGAAACGGGTGTAATGTAACGACTATTCGTATTCGGCCCGACTGCAACTATTCGGCCAAATACCGAATAGTTATTAGGTCCACTATTCGGCCCCGAAGCGAATACAAAGCGAATATTCGGTACAGCCCTAGTTGTAACCGATTCGCGCATGGTGAATTCTTTGGGACTCAAAAGAGTTAAGTCAACAACAAAAACAAAAAGTTTTTAAGTGTGTGCACCAAAATCTGTATTGAACATATGTGAAATTCAGAATTTGTATAGCTGCCTTTAGAAAAGGCAGGAAAAAAGAAACATTGAAATAATTGTGGGAATTTTTTGTGGGAAACATTCTTGAAAAACACTGAGAAGAATTGCCTCTTCGTGTGCTTTATTTGTATTGGCTGATGTGACTCTGTTTATGGGTTATGCTATATTCTGTGTGTAGGGACTGAAAAACTGTTTACATGAAGTTAAATGTTTACAGAAACTTGTAAACTTTTTTCTTTGAGGATTGATATACTGCTCACAGAACATACACAACTTTGTTGCAGAATAATAATATCATAATTATCAGACTATTATTCACTTTCTTCACACAGGCTGATATATTGTGCTAGGAGAGACCAGTGAAGATAATGAACTTACTTGAGGGCAAGATGTCCAGAAAAATTAGACGTAAGTAATTTTTGTTAAAAATATTGACTGCCAGAATATTGCTCTGGTTCTTCTCACAGTGATAATCCACGTCTGTTGGGAAACACACAGTGAACAAGAAGTTAGCTTTTAATAGCTTGTAAAAATTTGTGTTGTTGTTGTTGGTTGTTTATCCATGTTTAGGCTTAATCATGTTCAACGATTTGAGTGTTGTCCGCCTATTCATTTTATAGATCTGACTTTCTTTTGTGTAGACCAGTGGTTCTCAACCTGTGGATCTTGACCCCTTTGAGGGTCGAACAACTTTTTCGCAAAGGTCACCTAAGACCATCGGAAAACACATATTCCTGTACACAAACATAATAAAATAATGATGTTCATACTGGACTAGGAATGCCAAGAGAAGTGATGAAGGCAATTTAAAAACAAAACAAGAGAGTGAAAAAGAGAGAGAGAAATACTTCAGCTGCCCCCCGTGTGGGTTCCAGTGCCCCATTGTGGGGAAAACAAGAATAGACCCACTGCCTCCCCAAAAGCATGTCGTAAGAGTCAACTAATTGGGGAGCTTCCTTTGAAGTCGGAGTGCATCTGCCGGAGAGGCAAGGAACCAACAGTCTGTATTCAAGAGAATGAGATCTGTAAAACTGATGCACACGCAACACTCAGGTTCTGGAGCAGGACTGCAGTTCAGTAATGGACGAGCATCCAGAACCTTCCGCCAGAGTGTACAGCTGGTGAACGTGAAGAAGAAAGAAGAAGACTTCAGCTGCATTAAAAGACACAGTGCTGGAGTGAACAGGTGAGGGCAGGCAGGTAAGAGGTAGACGGCGATTCCAATGGGAAGATGACTACTTCAAGATAAGATGAGAGCTGGGCTTTGTTTCAAGAAGAAAATGGTGCTGGTACTCACCACCAAGTGTCTAATAAAAGTGTCAGTATGCACCACAAAATTAATGAGGCACTACGGAATCCCACAGAAAATTATTAACTTAGTAAAGGCAACATCCAAAGATATGAAATGTCGAGTTGTTCACGAGGGAAAGCTAACAGATATATTTGAGATTAAAACAGGTGTGTGTTAGGGATGTCTTTTGTCGCCACTGTAATTTTTACTGGCGTTAGATTTGGAAGACAGCAACTGCTAACACCAAGAATGGAATTCAGTTAAATTACGAATAAAAAAGGCAAGAGGAGCTTTCATAACTCTAGGAAATTTGTGGAGGTCAAAAGAAATTAAAACTAATACTAAACTTACAAGGAGTTGTCATGGCGGAGCAGCTAGATGCTCGCCGCGGATCGGAAGGTCGTGGGTTCGCTGTCTGGCAGAGACGGACTTTTGTCAAAAATGACCTGGGCTCCCAGGTCGACCCAGCCTTGAGTGGGTACTAGGTGCAGTCCTGGGAAGAAAAGGCGGCCGGCGTGATGCTGATCACATCACCCATCTTGTGCCGATTGGTTTATAAAATATAGGTCTAGCCCTATACGCCTAAAGGCGTGGAAAAGGGTCCTTGACTTTTTTTTTTTTAAATTATACTAACTTACAGTTTTTAATTTTAATATCAAATCAGTACTGTTGTAGGAGCGGAAACATGGAGAACAACAAAGGGAGTTACTGATAAACTACAAAAATTCATCAACTGGTGCCTGCACAGATTAGAGAGAATTTAAAGATATGATGAATCACTAATGTAGAATTTTGGAGGAGAACTAAACAAGTTCCAATGAACCAAGAAGTGAAGAAAATATGCTTGTTTTGGATAGGTCACACGTTAAGAAAACCTGAGAACAGTATAACTAGAATGTCTTTGCACTGGAACACCTAGGAGCATAAAAATAAAGAGTCCAAAAAACACATGGAGAAGGGAGCTAGAAATCAGAAAGATAGGGAGAGCTGCCTGCGATAGTGAAGGATAGAACGACTTGGAGTGAGGATTTATGCTCCAGTGGGGGTTAGAAAGGCAGAAGAAGAATGCACCACAAAGTGTCTATTACAGTAGAGCTGAAAAACATTACGCCAGAAAAAGCTAGCGATAATAGTAATAAACACAGATACAAATGGAATGGGGGTGGGGGGGATTGAGAGTGCTGATATCTTTCTTTTCTCCGTATCCTGTTATAGGCTTCAGGTTTTAAATAGGCACTAGTTGAAAGCCGTGGCGTGTGCCTTGAAGGTGCAGGTATTCACAGGCTTGGATAATCCCTCTGTCCCTCACCAGCATTCTCAGGTTGACCCAGTGGGTGCCAGGTGAAGTCTTGAGAAAGTAAAGGCAGCTGGCGGGATGCTGATCACATTATCTACTAAGTGCTGATTGTTATTCAAAATTTAGGTCTAGCCCTATATACCCTGCCCGTGTGTCACCGGGGCCCTCACGGGAAGCAAAGAATAGTGACACTGCACCCTACCAGGGATGTCGTAAGAGGCGACTGTCATAGCCCTGTGGGACAGAGTATAGACAATACGTCGTGTAACTACATGTTGGTGTTTGACGGACCAAAAATGTGCGCCAGCGCTCAGCCAGTTGATTTGATGATACGGGGAAAACCCGAGATGCTTGAACACTGGTGCAACGTACACGTTTGAACTGGAGCTGAACGGAGGAGGAGGAGAGAAAAGGGACGTGGGAGGATGAGGACATTTTGAGAGACGTGATTGTATTTATTTTGTTAGGAATTGACAGATAGGTTGTGTAGTGTTAACGCTGTCGTCGTATGTGTTGGTTAGCTGTTGTTATTCCTCGTGTGCTGATAGTATGCTAAGACAGTTGTGTTGGGGTTGTACCATGTTTAGGTAGGTGTTCTTATCCCTGGATTTTTGGGGGTTTTCTGCGTCTTGTGCTGTCGTTGACATTGTCCGCTAATACTTGAACCACTCACCCTGCGTGTGCCACTGAGTCTCGCATGGCGAAGATCGTAGCCTAGTTGGCGCTGCACTACAGGAGGTGGAATCGTGTCCTTTGGTTCATCCATGGGAATGGCCCGGGGTGGATAGGTAAATATAACTGCGTTCCGGATTAGGGGACTGTCCATAACTGTAGAGGTTGTTTTAGGCTATATTGTTCTTTGATCATTAAAGATGATGTGTGTGCTTTATTTGTGTATGTGTTGAGTGTGTTTTAGTATAGTTTGTCTGTCATAGGGCCGTACAGCGAGCCCTAGTTCAATAATATAGATATCAGGTCAGTGACAGCGTCTAAGGGTAGGCTTGAGGTTGGCTACCTTATCCTGTAAAAACCATAGCCACAAAAACCAACCAACCATGGATAAGTCAAAAAGAGAAGTGTCTTTGCATTGGAACTCACAGGGGCATAGGAATAAAGGAAGGCCAAAAAACACATGGAGAAGAGAGCTGGAGAATGAAATTAGAAAGATGGGGGAGACATGGGGAGAGCTCCATGCAATGGCGAAGGATAGAACGACTTATCGTGAGTTGGTTGAGGGCCTATGCTCCATTGGGGGATAGAAAGGCAGAAGAAGAAGACTATATATCTAATGAGCCTGAAGGTGTGGAAAGGGTTCTTCACCTTTACTTTACTTATCACTTGCACTGGTGAACTTCAGCTCTGATTGTCCATGTGACAACACTATCTGTGCTGCACTGGCTTTTGTAATCTTATGTTGTCTTGACACATGTCCAAACCATTTGACCTGTTGTCTCTTGGTGTAGTTTGGGGCATTGATTCCCTTCCAACTCTTTCCTGATATCGCCATTAGGGATCCTGTCTCTTCTTACAAAAGGATTCATTTACACATTTCGATTTTTTTCTGATTCCTTTGGTCATTTATGGCCACAGTTTGGGACTGGTAGCATAATGTTGATAAAAATATGGTATTGCATAGTTCTAAGCTACAGATCACCATCAGTGAAACTTCACAACGATGATGCCATCTGCTTAATTGAACAATTTTTTGGTGAGAGTTCAAGGCCCCATGTGAGGGAGAAGAGGGCAGTTAACAGACCCACTGCCTCCCCAGATTGTTATAAAATGCAACTAATTAGGGAGTTTTGCTCCGAACGAGTTCATCTGCCTGCAAGACGACAGTATGCACACTAATAAGTCAGAACTGTTAAATTGATGTACACACAAAACTTGCATTCTGGAGCAAAACTATATGCCAGAAGTGTATGAAAGACCAGAAATAAAAAACCAGAACTTTCCTGCAGAATTTACATCTCGTTGATTCTAAGAAGAAGCAGTTGAATAATTATTATTCTTTTCTCTTGTTGACAGTTGTGAAGCTTGGGTTGCCATGTGTTATGATTGTGGTTGTGATTCTGCTGCTCTACCTGAAGCTGTTCATGACTCCCGTTAAGGCTGTGGTGGGGCCACAGCAACTGTCAAGTAAGCTGTGGTTTGAGAAGTTGTCCAGCTGCTGTTTGAGAAGTTGGCCAACTATGGTTTGATAAGTTTGCCAGCTATGGTTTGAGACATTGTCCAGCTGTGGTTTGAGAAGTTGTCCAGCTGCTGTTTAAGAAGTTAGCCAACTATGGTTTGAGAAGTTTGCCAGCTATGGTTTAAGAAGTTGTCCAGCTATGGTTTAAGAAGTTGTCCAGCTTTGTTTTAAGAAGTTGTCCAGCTTTGTTTTGAGAAGTTGTCCAGCTATGGTTTGAGAAGTTAGCCAGCTATGGTTTGAGAAGTTAGCCAGCTATGGTTTGAGAAGTTAGCCAGCTATGGTTTGAGAAGTTAGCCAGCTGTGGTTTGAGAAGTTGACCAGCTATGGTTTGAGAAGTTAGCCAGCTATGGTTTGAGAAGTTGATCAGCTATGGTTTGAGAAGTTAGCCAGCTATGGTTTGAAAAGTTAGCCAGCTATGGTTTTATGTAATGTCAAGAAAAGATATAAAACCGAATGAAAAGTATATCAGCAAGCTTCACAATCTATAACAAACACAAACAAAATGTGAACACTGCGGCTATGGAGCCCTTATCAACACATCTGTATCTAAAACAATACCACACAAATACACAATAAAACTGAGCTTAGTATCTCGAAGCGGCCAGGCCAGTGTCTTGTCAGTAGACTGACGAGACACGTGGGACCAGAGAATAAATACTCATGGGTAATTTCAGGGGCCATAACTGGAGGGTTTTTAGGTAAAACTGTATGGGCAGTTCAGTCCTTAAAAGGTTTCCTGCAAGAGTTGTGCATTTATGCCACATGGAAGAAGTACATCCTTGATATTGTTACGATTATTGCCTTCCTAGAACATTTGCTGGAACATGGGTTCCGAACTCATGGGCTGTGACCCCATGTGGTGTCAAAAAGGATTAAAAAGCCTATTTTCAATGTATGGGGTCGTGGGTCACTTTGCAACTTTCAAGTAGCGTCACAACTTTAGGAAATTTGGAACCACAAAGCTAGAACCTTCTGGAAGTGAAAGTTTTAATCCATTTAATGGGTCATCATCATCATGTGCCCTGCCAACTGGCATAGTCGCCCATGCATCTCCACAGATCACGATCCCTGGTTGATTGTAACAGCTCTCTTGGTGATATCCCTCCATGCCATCGTTTTAGCCCATCCAGCATCATCTCTCTCTTCTCATTATGTAGCCAAAGAACAGTGTCTCTTTTTTATTTAGTGGGTATGACAGTTATTTACATTGAGGCCAAATGCTGTGTCAGTGTGTATGACAGTTATTTACATTGAGGCCAAATGCTGTGTCAGTGGGTATGACAGTTATTTACATTAAGGCCAAATGCTGTGTCAGTGTGTATGACAGTTATTTACATTAAGGCCAAATGCTGTGTCAGTGTGTATGACAGTTATTTACATTGAGGCCAAATGCTGTGTCAGTGGGTATGACAGTTATTTACATTGAGGCCAAATACTGTGTCAGTGGGTATGACAGTTATCTACATTGAGGCCAAATGCTGTCTCAGTGGGTATGACAGTTATTTACATTGAGGTCAAATACTGTGTCAGTTGGTATGACAGTTATTTACATTAAGGCCAAATGCTGTGTCAATGGGCATGATAGATATATCTGTCATGTATGCTTGATGAGTGACAAGTCACGTGCTTGCAGCTTGAACTGTTGTGTTCATTGGTTTTTGCTCTTAGTAGAAGCACTCTTTAGTAGCAATCCAAAAAATGATGAAAATATGGGGGTGACTGCAGTCAAGCTAATACAAGGAATTTCAGGGAAATTTTACTAAAAAGCTTAACCAAACGGGAAAGCAAAAGAACATTCACAAAACAACACAAATAACTTAACTTTTCGACCGGGCAGCCTTTGATGTTTGACAAGCTGCCCGGCTGAAACGTTAAGTTTCATGGTACCAGGTGCAGTCATGGGAAATAAAATTTGGTCGGCATGATGCTGACCACATCACCCATCTTGTGTCGATTGGTCAATAAAATATAGGTCTAGCCCTATATGCTCTATACGCCTAAAGGCATGGAAGAGGGTCCTTTACTTACACTGCCTTCCCAGCAAGCATGTCATAAAAGTCACCTAATTGGGATCTTCCTTCAAAATTGGATTGCACCTTACGTGAGCGGCACAGAAAACCAACTGCACACAAATAAGCCAATAAAATGGATGTACACACAAAACTCAGGCCCTGGCACAATGCCAAAGTCCAAATGGACCAACAACCAAAACTTTGCAATGGAGGTTACAGGTGGTGAACAAAAAAGAAGAAGAAGATATGTGCAGTGTGCTATTGGCGTAAAAATGGCCTCTACCCCGCCCCCCTAAAAAAAGTCAACTGATTTTAACATCTAGATCAACAATTCTCAACCTCTGGGTCGCGACCCTTTTGGGGATCCAACGACTTTTTTCACAGGGGTCGCCTAAGACTATCAGAAAACACATGTTCACTGAAGTTATGGAGTAGCAGCAAAAGTAATTTTACATTGGGGGGTCACCACAACATGAGGAACTGTATTAAAGGGTAGCAGCATTAGGAAGGTTGAGAACCCCTGATCTAGATAAAAGTGACAAATGTTACCCACCCACTAGACTGTCCAGGCATGAATAACAGGTCTGACTATCTGTACCTGTATCTCCCTCAGGCGACCTTGCTTTCCTCCGGAAGAATGGAGTGGCCAGCAACTTGACAGGGGTCAACTTGGATAGCATGAACACAGACCAGCTTCTGCTGACGATGCACTCATATCTCGACAATAGTGAGGTGAGCTCAGCACCCTTTAGTCTTTCATCATCATCATCATCAGTCAACAGATGCTTAACAAAACGTCACGCTCTTCATGGCATGCCTGAAAGTCTCTCTTTCTCTAACCAGTTATCCAGCCCTTTGTGCATCTTCAGTGTTTTGTGTCTCATCCTTGTGGAGGTCGGCCTCAGCCTCGTTGTCCAGAATCTTAACTCTCCATTACCATTCTCATGAGGCCACCATGCTGCTTACATGGCCACATTTCCTTATAAGAACTGATTCTCCTTGATGTTTAGATCGTGAAGGATGTTATCGTTTTTCTTCTTCTTGGTTCATGGTATGCTGATAATTTTTCTATAGCATTTCAGTTCAAAAGCCCCTGTTTTCTCTGTCAAAGTTTGAGTGAGAGTCCATGACTCACTGTATTCCTTATCTGTGTATTAATAGGCTTGATGACACTGTGAGATAACAATAAGTTCAGTCAGATATTACACTGTTACTTAGATAAGAGGTTGATTTAGATACTTCACTGTTACTAGAATAATGAGTTGATTTAGTTAGACACTTTGCTGTTATTTAGATAACAGGTTGATTTAGACACTTCACTGTTATTTAGATAACAGGTTGATTTAGATACTTCACTGTTACTTAGATAACTAGGAGTTGATATAGATACTTCACTGTTACTTAGATAACAGGTTGATTTAATACTTCACTGTTACTTAGATAACAGAGAGTTGATTTAGATACTTCACTGTTACTAAGATAACAGGTTGATTTAAATACCTCACTGTTACTTAGATAACAGGTTGATTTAAATACTTCACTGTTACTTAGATAACAGTGAGTTGATTTAGATACTTCACTGTTACTTAGATAACAGGTTGATTTAAATACTTCTCTGTTACTTAGATAACAGAGAGTTGATTTAGATACTTCACTGTTACTAAGATAACAGGTTGATTTAAATACCTCACTGTTACTTAGATAACAGGTTGATTTAAATACTTCAGTGTTACTTATATAACAATGAGTTATGTTAGATACTTCACTGTTACTTAGATAACAATGAGTTGATTTAGATACTTCACTGTTACTTAGAAAAACATCACCCTGACATTTGGCCTCTGTATTTGTTACTGCCTTCTTCTCTTTGTATGTCTACCTCTGTCCCTTCTCTTGCTTTGCCTTTCTCTCTTTCCCTGTTTCTCACCCTCTGTATTTTGCCCTCCGTCTCTCCCTCCTTTTTGTCTACATTTCTGTGCTTACATCTCCTTCTCTGCTTGCCCCTTCTCTCTCCCTCCCGCTCTTTGTCATCTTGTTTCCTCCTTCCCCCTGTCTCTCTTCCCCCTCTTTCTCACCTCTCTTTCTCCCCTCTCTTCATCTGTCTATTTCTACCTGCCTGTCCCTCTTTGCCCGCTCTTTCTCTTTCTGTCTTTCACACTGTCTCTCCCACTCTACCTCAGCATCTGTCTTTCTCCCTCTCTTTGTCTCTCTCTCTCTCTCTCTCTCTCTCTCTCTCTCTCTTTCCTTCATGTACCAGGTCAAGATCAGACATAACATGACCAGCCTCCGGTGGACCAGCAGAGGGTAACATTATAACTATCTCAGACAGACTAAAGGTCAGTGACTGGTTCTGAGTAGTGGGACTGGTCCTGAGTAGTGGGGCTGGTCCTGAGTAGTGGGACTGGTCCTGAGTAGTGGGACTGGTCCTGAGTAGTGGGACTGGTCCTGAGTAGTGGGACTGGTCCTGAGTAGTGGGACTGGTCCTGAGTAGTGGGACTGGTCCTGAGTAGTGGGACTGGTCCTGAGAAGTGGGACTGGTCCTGGGTAGTGGAACTGGTCCTGAGTAGTGGGACTGGTCCTGAGTAGTGGGACTGGTCCTGAGTAGTAGGACTGGTCCTGCGGTCCTGGGTAGTGGGACTGGTCCTGGGTAGTAGGACTTTTCCTGAGTAGTGGGACTGGTCCTGAGTAGTGGGACTGGTCCTGAGTAGTGGGACTGGTCCTGAGTAGTGGGACTGGTCCTGAGTAGTGGGACTGGTCCTGAGTAGTGGGACTGGTCCTGAGTAGTATGACTGGTCCTGAGTAGTATGACTGGTCCTTGGTAGAAGGATTGGTCCTTGGTAGAAGGATTGGTCCTGAGTAGTGGGAGTTAAATTTAATCAAATGGTTTATATTTTTAAAAGAAATAATAATATTTGAATGCATTGTTATCTATATAGGTCATATGCCAAAGGAAGATTCGAATGGGCAATGTTGGGGATGGGGGATGGGAGATCTGTGATGACCTTAAAGTGCGTCCAAAACGTCCTTGCATTGTTTATTCATTTGGAATTAACTATGACTTCTCCTTTGACGACGATGTGGCCAGGCTGTATGGATGCCATGTGTACTCTTTTGATCCCAGCATGGAAAAGATGGAAACAAGCAACAGGTCAGTGCTGTAGTTTTCAGGACTTAAGTTGTATTTATTTTATAATATAGACATTGTCATTGAACTCTAGGCTAGGATTTGGCAGTCTTTTATTAGTGTTGCATTGTGCCAAATTAAGTCCACTATCATCCTCATTATCATCGTATCCTTTGCATAACATCACTGTCACCATGGTCTGCCTGAAAGAAACCTGGCCTTCTGCCAGCTTTTCTGCCCCATGCACTTTCCTATCCAAGGTGTCTCTGGTATGCTACGCCAATCTTCGTACTGCTTTTCTGATCCGGCAGATTCTGCAAGGTGCTTTATGCTGCCAGATCAGAAGAGCAGTGCTCTGCCTATCAGAGCTTTCCTCCTAGACCGGCTGCCAGCCAATGCTAAGGGTCAGATCTGTCCTGCCATAACATAAAGTTTTGAGGTTGCATTTCCTCTTCCTAGGATAAGGCTAATATCCTCCCCAAAGTGCTTCTACACCTGCAGCCCTTGGCACATTGTGGGATGTCAGGTTTGGTATATTTGGCGTTAACAGAAGTCAGGTAGTAATGGCTACCATTGTAAAATAAAGTACTGAGTGATTTATAGTCTTTCCCATTTGGTGATCCCCAGAACCAGTTTTAAGGGTCTGTGATGGGATTTACAGAAAACCCTAGAGATAGTGATGCACTGGGCAATGTGTGGTCTCTACAATACTCTCCTGGCTAGAGATAGTGATGCATTTGGCAATATGTGGTTTCTACAATACTCTCCTGGCTTTGTAGTATGGAGTAATTGTCATGGACCATATTGCATGCAGGGGCACATCAGGAAGGGAATGAGAATTGAGGAAGAAATGAGTGTCTGAGTAGAACCACACCATATACAAATGATGGCAGTAGCAGTCTTGAAATCCCATACTACAACTGTGGAAGACCTTTCTTAATGTGGACAGGTCTTAATAGTCACACTCACCATCACCAATGGCTGTGAATTCCATGCCTTATGGCACAGCATATCACTATCATCTGGAAAGGCAGAAAGATGCCAATAGCTGCATACCATCAACAAAGATAAAACTGTTGCCATGCACCAGCCAGCCCCAGGGCAAAGATACATCGAGCCTAATATCACAGTTGAATGGCCAAAGATTAAATGATGTCAGGAAATTTACTTATCTAGACAGCACCATAATTGATGAAGAAGTAAATGCAAGAATCTCTAGGGCTGGCATTGCCTTTGGCAGACTGTACACAAATGTTTGGAACAAAAGTGGCATAACCCTGCAGACAAAGCTTAAAGTACACAGAGCAGTTGTTTTAACTACACTGCTGTAGGCATGTGATAGATGGACTGTATACCAACGCCGGGCCAGAAAAGTAAACCACTTTCACACAGTCTGCTTTAGAAAACTAATGCAGATCAGATGGCAAGACAAAGTACCTGATACCGTAGTCCTTGAGAAAGCAGCCATGCCCAGCATCCACATTCTACTGATGCAGTATCAAATTTGTTGCGCTGGTCATGTGGCAAGCATGTCAGATCACAGGCTCCCAGAAAAAAAACTCCTCTATGTTGAGCTGCAAAATGGGAAATGGCGGGCAAAAGAAACGCTTTAAGGACACCTTAAAGTCTTCACTCAAAGCATTTGGGATGAATGACACCAATTGCGAGGCTGCCTCTCAAGACCAAAATGCATGGCGTGCAACTCTACACAAGGGTGTGGCTACATGTGAAGCAAACAGAACAGCAAGACTGATAAGGAAAGGATGGGCAGAAAGACGACTGCAGGAGATCCCCTCCCTGGCACAACACTCATATGTCCTCACTGTCCAAGAACTTTTCGGGCCCACATTGGCCTCATCAGTCATCTTTGTACTCATACTTGATGAAAAAGAGTGGTCGTTATCATCTTGATGGACAACACACATAGCTGCATAGGTAATTACTCAAGTTTACCCAAGTTCTTCAGACTAACAATACACAGTACCTAGCTAGTTAATTACCTCACATTAAGACTCACTGGGAACTAGACTTACTGTACTTAATTTAATTGTTCATCATTGGCATCACAGCATAAACAGTAACACTTTGTAAAGCCGCGTATTGCTTTCTGATACATACCGCACGCGCACACACACACACACACACACAGGAACATATAGTCGTAGTTTTGGCTGACTCTAGAGTCACAGTTATACTAGCTGTCTTTACTTTTATTAACATTTTCTAGCATGGGTCTACTTGAGAGGTCTGGTTAATTAAAAAAAAAAATCTTCTATGTGGATTTGAATCTGTGACTACCAGGACGGCAGCCTAACTTGATAGCTACTGTGCATTGCTACAACCATCAACTGTAGAAAACATGCATTTATAAATAATCGGCTGTCCTCACGGATCATTCTTCTCAATAACTTTTCTCTGTTGTTCAAGATTTCTTCTCACCCATGATGCAAGGCTGTCCTGAAACTTTCTGCTTATCTCTCTTCTTTTCATTAATTGTATCATCAGTTATTTCATGTTGCAGCTTTATCTTCTCCAGTTGAGGCCCAAAGATGTTCACTGGTACTTTTATAATAAACTTTTTTTGTGTTTTGAATCTTTAAAACCTTTACATTACACATTTGTCTGTGAATGGTATTTGTAAGATTATTTTTAAGAAATTTTTTTTTTCCAGTTGTTAGACTTTACAGTCAGATTTTCTAATTCCCAACATCTACCTTTATTCTGTTGTGCCATTATCAAACATAAGGGACTTGCAGTGCATTCACTTCTGTTTGCTGTTTTGTTGTTTTTGCTGTTGTTGATATCATGTATCTTGCACCTCTGGCATCCCTCAGCTTTGTCATCATAGGCTAACTATCGGATATCCTTGTTGCCTGGATCTATTTGATTCACAGTTCACTGCCTGTTTTAGGATAATTTGTCCACTTGTCCCAGAAACTGCACAATATATCACCATCTTCTTTTTCTAAGAAATTTTTTTCAGTAGAAGAAATGAAAAAATACCAGCTTTTAAAATAACAAATGCAAACTTATTTTACCATCTTTCAACAGATCCAGTCACGTACATTTTTATAAAATTGGACTTAGTGGTCAAACAGTCACCCTTGATCAGGGCTGGAATTTGTACACACTAAGTGATATTCGTTCCCGTCTTGGACACCAGAATGCAGTGATCGATGTCATCAAAATGGACATTGAGGCCTCAGAATGGGATGCACTTCCTCAAATGGTGTCATCTGGACAGCTAGAAAATGTGCGGCAGCTTTTGCTGGAGTACCATGTGGTAGACACTTCACATGAGTACTTGCTGCCACGGCTGAAAAGCATCCAGGCTGTGGAAAGGTTGGGCTTTAGGAAGTTTCTTGTGCATAAAAATGAGCACTGTGTGGAATATTTTGTAAAATACCCAGTGCCAAGAACCCACTGCTACGAGGTTCATTATTTGAGAGGTTAATCTATTTAATTTGTGCCTGTTGCAAATGAGATAATGATGAGTGCAATTCTTAACTTAAATATCTTTATTGCACTTTGGACATGACCATAAATGCTCCGATCTCCTCCTGAGTATGTCTCCCAGTATTTTTAGGGTTACAACTCCCATTCTGTTGTAGTTCTGGGTGGCGCCCGCATGGTTTTCCTGTCTTGATGTTCCATTTGATACATCAAACATGTCTGTTCACTGAAAAATCATTTTCCAAGAAATTTAAAACCTCACAGCATTCACTCTCACATGGTATTTATGATTTCTCTCCTGTCCATAGATAGCACATTCGAGGCATCTGCTGTCTCATTGTTTTTCACACCAGCATACCCATGACAAAATGAAAGTGATTTTGTAAATTACTGCATGCTGTGTATCAGATAAAGCCACTGTTTCTTTATATTCCCCACCATGATCTTCTGTAGAATGCTCATCCAGTCGCTGAGCAAATATGCATTGGTGAATTCCTGGGTGTTTAGCCATTCGGGGTCCTTTGCCACAACTATGACTTCCGTTGTGAATTCTTGGGTGTTTAGCCATTCGGGGTCCTTTGTCACAGCTATGACTTCCGTTGTCATGCTATAGTGGTAGAAGCAAAAGCTGCATGCCTACAGTTGGACTGGTATAAGTAAATTATATCAACACCAGAAAGCGCAGACGTTTCAGCAAAGGACTTCTTGTGCCTCTCATCTATAAAGGCTTTGACCGAAACGTTTGATTATTCCTGTGTGTGTTGTTGTTTTCTTTCCTCCCTTATCAAGCATTCTTTTTACAGTTTGTGTTCAGTGAATTCATTTGTAAAGGAGGGATAAAATGCGTTTTATATATCTCTGTCATTGAAGGTTAGAAAAAGAATTCTTGATTTCTACATACATCCAGTTTTAACATATGGCTGTGAGTCCTGGACAATTGGCAGGCCAAACAATTTCTTGATGCCCCAGAGATGTGGAATCAATGAAAGGAGGGATAGAGGAAGACAACGAGAGAAGATTCTTGACAGTATTGTTGCACAGCATGGAGGTGTGTCAGCACATGAACTGATACATGCTGCAGAAGATCACAGATTGTGGAGAGAGGCATGATCACCCAGGCCAGTCTGCAAGGCACCTGATGATGATGATAATGTTTAGAATTTCCTTGTGTGGCTGCTGGGGCTATTGTTGGAGAAAAGGGAATGGACCTAGTAGTGGCTCTCCCTCCCCACCCCCCCCCCCCCCCAAGCGAGCATATCATACAAGTATTCTAATTAGGGATATCTCCTGCATAGTTTGTGTGCATCTGCATGCAAGGCGAGTAATAGTCTTCTTCTTCTTCTTCTTCACTTCCTCTTTTACCGCTGTGGGTGTTGAGGGAGATATAAGGTTCTGTTTCTAGCTCTTCTGGCTGCCTCGACCATAGGCACATCGTGCTGTTGTAGAGTTTCTCTGATGTTATCCTTCCATCTTGTTCTTGGTCTACCCCGTGCTCTACGTCCTTCTTCTCTTTCCATATATGCTTTGTATGGTATGGTGTCACAAGGCATTCTCTCTAAGTGGGCAAACCATTTCACTTGCTGTCTTTGTATGTAATCTAGAATTGGTTCTGTGCTGACTTGTTCTCTTATGATCTCATTCCTGTTCTTATCTCTTATGGTCACTCCTACAGCCCTTCTCAGACATCTCATTTCTGTGGTTACTAATTTTCTTTTATGGTTTGTTGTGAGTGACCATGTCTGGCACTGGTAGCACAGAGTTGGAATAAATATGCTTTGAATAAGATGTCTCTTTGTGCTGATTGGGATTGTCTTATGCTGTAAGAGGGGGGCTAGCTGTCCCAATACTTGGTTTGCTTTACTGCATCTAATGTCAATTTCTTTATCCAATTTCTTTATCCAATTTCCGTTTGCACACAGGTAAGTCAGATCTGTAAAATGGATGTGCACAGAAAACTCAAGTTCTAGAACAAGACACAGAGTCCAGAAGTGGAGAGAGCACATCACAAAGAAAAATGGGTGGACAATCTTAGGATTTTGTGTGTCAGAAAATAGAAAGTCTTGTCATCACTAGAAAAAAAAAACACACGCTAAATACCACAGTATGAGATCTGCATATATAGGAATAGTTTTGACCCACACTAAATACCACAGTATGAGATCTGCATAAATGGGAATAGTTTTGACCCACCCTAAATACCTCAGTATAAGATCTGCATAAATGGGAATAGTTTTGACCCACCCTAAAAACCACAGTATAAGATCTGCATAAATTGGAATAGTTTTGACCACCCTAAATACCACAGTATAAGATCTGCATAAATTGGAATAGTTTTGACCCACCCTAAAAACCACAGTATAAGATCTGCACAATTAAAAATAGTTTTGACCAACATTAAATACCACAGTATAAGATCTGCACAAATGGGAATAGTTTTGACTTACATTAAATACCACAGTATAATATCTGCATAAATGTGAATAGTTTTTACCTACTCTAAATACCACAGTATAAGATCTGCATAAATGGGAATAGTTTTGACCCACGTTAAATACTGCAGTATAAGATCTACATAAATGGGAATAGCTTTGACCACACTAAATACCGCAGTATAAGATCTACATAAATGGGAATAGCTTTGACCACACTAAATACCGCAGTATAAGATCTACATAAATGGGAGTAGCTTTGACCACACTAAATACCGCAGTATAAGATCTACATAAATGGGAATAGCTTTGACCACACTAAATACCGCAGTATAAGATCTACATAAATGGGAATAGTTTTGACCCACACTAAATACCTCAGTATAAGATCTACATAAATGGGAATAGTTTTGACCCACGTTAAATACTGCAGTATAAGATCTACATAAATGGGAATAGCTTTGACCACACTAAATACCACAGTATAAGATCTGCATAAATGGGAATAGTTTTGACCCACGTTAAATACTGCAGTATAAGATCTACATAAATGGGAATAGCTTTGACCACACTAAATACCGCAGTATAAGATCTACATAAATGGGAATAGTTTTGACCCACGTTAAATACTGCAGTATAAGATCTACATAAATGGGAATAGCTTTGACCACACTAAATACCGCAGTATAAGATCTACATAAATGGGAATAGCTTTGACCACACTAAATACCGCAGTATAAGATCTACATAAATGGGAATAGCTTTGACCACACTAAATACCGCAGTATAAGATCTACATAAATGGGAATAGCTTTGACCACACTAAATACCGCAGTATAAGATCTACATAAATGGGAGTAGCTTTGACCACACTAAATACCGCAGTATAAGATCTACATAAATGGGAATAGCTTTGACCACACTAAATACCGCAGTATAAGATCTACATAAATGGGAATAGTTTTGACCCATGGTTTGAGTGATTAAAGTTTCTAATTTGTGTTTATTATAAATGAGGTATATTTTATGCTCAAAATTTGAACAGTCATTTATTATTTTTTTGACGATGTATTAAGCTTGAGTGGAGAACAAAGATATTTGTTTATTATTTCTTTAGAAATGTATTAAGCTTGAGTGAAGAACAAAGATATTTGTTTATTATTTCTTTAGAAATGTATTAAGCTTGAGTGGAGAACAAAGATATTTGTTTATTATTTCTTTAGAAATGTATTAAGCTTGAGTGGAGAACAAAGATATTTGTTTATTATTTCTTTAGAAATGTATTAAGCTTGAGTGGAGAACAAAGGTATTTGTTTATTATTTCTTTAGAAACGCATTAAGCTAGAGCAGATTGCAAGGGTAGACATATTATTATTTATTATTATTGCCTAAAGGGGAGTGCACAAATGATCACATGTTATTTTTTGGGGGGAAATGTATTGACCATAAGGAGATGTAACAGATAATCATGTATTATTTCTGATTGTTATTATTGACTTGCGAGGATTGCAGTGATAATCACAAATGTGTTCAATATGTGAAGATTGTAGCTGATCAATGATTTGTTTTTTGGAAATGAGGTCAGGCTAAAATGAAGGCAAAGAAAAAAATGAAAAAAGAACGAATGATTATTGTACTGTGTTATAATCATTTAACATTTAAATATATATGTTATTTGGGTTTTAATATGAGTCATGTTTCAAAGCATCAGGATTAAAATAATTCTTCTTCTCCTCCTCCTCCTTCTTTGTTTGCTCCTCCTAATGCGCATTAGGATGCTGCTACACCAGTAGACCACATTATTCTCTTCTTCTTTTACAGCAGTGGATTGTTGATTGGCCTTGTAGAATTGTCTGTGTGCTCTGTAAGTTAGTCTTTATTCTTCAGTGTTGTAGTCTTTATTCTTCAGTGTTGTGCTTGATGGCATTTTCTTCATGTGTATGTCACAACAAATGGTGAGATTAAATCATCTCAGCACCCAGTCTGCATCATGTAAATGTTAATTTTGTCCATGCATGCCAAAATATCTGACTGTGATACAGGTTGTACTGGCAGCCCACAGTCATCCTCATCATCAGAGTCAGGACTCAAATGGTCTGTTGGTTGAGTGGTTGGCATACATAGCCCTATAATATAACTCCTTGAAAGAGTGGCACTGGTAAAAACATCATTATCAATGTTCACATATTCCTCTGGTTCAGTGTTCAGCTCTTGATACAACCTAGCAAGTTATGGCTCCACTAAAGTATCAGTAACATTACTCTCATTGCTCGTTGATTGTGCGGAATTCTAATTTACTTGCACGTCTAATGCAGGTAAGAAGCCAGCTTGTCTAAAGCAGTTTGCAATAGTTGGAGGCAAAACTCTTTTCCATGAAGATTTTAACATTAAAACTGAAGTCAGCATCCGTATGACCTACAAGTGTTGACAACATTGAAGATCTGTAATTGACTTTTAAGGTTTTGTATGATACCTTGATCACAAGGCTGAAGTGTTGATGTGGCATGAGGTGGCAGAAACTGAAGTTCTGTTGCTTTCAAATTGTCAGTTCTTCTGTGGGCTGAACAGTGTCAACAATTAAAAGAACTTTTTTTTTTAATGCATCATATAAGAATCAAATTCTTGTACCCACTCAGTGAACAATTCTGATGTCATCCATGTCTTTGAATTGGCTCTGTAATTAATACACAATTTTGGCATGCCTTTGAAACAACGAGGATTTTTAAATTTCCCAATCACACAAAAAGACCATTTTTCAATACCATTCATATTGCAACACACAACCACTGTTATTTAAATTTTTTTCCTGCCATGACACTTCATTTTTGAAGGAAAATGTTTAATCAGGTAACAGTCCCCAAAATAAGCCAGTTTCATCGGCATTAAATACATCCACAGAATTATATTTAGCCAAAGCAGGTTTAAGAGTTTTTTTTCCACGAGTTAGTCAATGCTTTGTCAACAAATTGTTTCTCTCCACACACTCTTGTATATTATGCAGTGGCATTTTTTGAAAACGATCAAACCAGCCAGCACTACATTTCCTGTCTGTCTGACCTCCAAGACATGCAAATTCCTTTACATAATTAATGGCCCATTCATGGCTACATTTGCTGATCTAAGCTCAGTGAACCATTTTAAAAAGGCAGTATCAACAAAATCGCATGTGGCTGTTCTAGCTTGCTGTCTGTTACTGTTCTAGCTTGCTGCCTGCCACTGTTCTAGCTCGCTGTCTGCCACTGTTCTAGCTCGCCCTCTGCCACTGTTCTAGCTCGCTGTCTGTCGCTGTTCTAGCTCGCTGTCTGCCACTGTTCTAGCTCGCTGTCTGTCACTGTTGATTTTACACTCGAAAAACATTGTTCTGTAGCGTTCCTTATGCTTTATAATGCCAGAAAGCTTCGAACTTGGAATATCATATTCCCTAGCTAAATCCACTTTCTTCTTCCCAATATGTTCAATCTCTTCCAACATTTCAATCTTTCTTTTTAAAATTAAAATAGTCAGCTTTTGACTGCCAGCCGCTATTGTTAATACTGTATGTAACAAGGTATCGTAGCTGCAAGATTTCACATGATTTCCCGGGCTGACTAAAGAACATTTTTGACGAAATACATTTTTTTCATAGTTTTAATTAACAGTTCGACTTAAACAGGGACATGTATATAGTCGGAATTTATTTTTTAGATTCGACATATCAGAATATTTGAGTTAACTAGATTCGACTTATTAGGATTTTAAATTCTAAGATAAAGAGGCAAAATTGCCGGGACTAAGCTGGTCATGTTGACTTTACCAAATTTGACAAATCTGAGTTTGAATTAAGTGAATTTGACTGTGTGTGTGTGTGTGTGTGTGTGTATATATATATATATATATATATATATATATATATATATATATATATATATATATATATATATATATATATATATAGGGGCCGCGTTAGCTCAGTCGATAAGAGGCTGGCTTTCAAATCCAGCTGCGACTTTCAACAACCCACTGTCGGTGTTCGAAACAGGGCGGCTCCCGGGGTTCACCCAGCCTCTAGGAAATGGGTACCAGAGTTGACACTCTGGGGTAAATGGAGGAACGTCGCTGTAGCTACAGAGTTACGTGTGAAAAGCGGCACAGGCGGACAATTCTTATCAGCTGTCTGTACTGGTGGCAGAGCACTTACGGTTTATACCGTGTGCAATGTTGCTGGTTCATATCTCCCGACTTTACCTTTCTATATGAGAATATATATATATATATATATATATATATATATATATATATATATATATATATATATATATATATATATATATATATATATATATACAGTCAATATATATTTATATTCTGTGTGAAAGTATTTCAGCAAGGCAATCTTTATATAACTTTGTTAGAGCATAATGTGTTCACAAAATTCTCCAAAGAATCATAACCTAAAAATTTTTTTTGCTGTTTACATCTGATGTGATATTTATACCATTAGCACCATACCAGAGTCACCCAAGTGCATTTTCAAGGCTGTTAGTTGTCACTGTACAATGTGTCAACAAAACATTAAGTAGGTCAGAGTCATTATAGTTTTTTCACAGAGATCTCAATATTCCAATGTAATTTTCTCAAAAACAAGGATTTATCACATATTTGTATATATGTGCTCATATGTATTATTTATTTAGAATAGAGCAAGACTCTTATACTCATTGATATTCATCTGTGCCGTAATAGGTATGTAGGTGTGTGTATTTGTGTTTTAAACCTAACGTACTTTTCATTGGTTTTAAATAGGGCTGTACGGAATAGTGATTTTCACTATTCGGCCGAATACGAATTGCGGGACCAACTATTCGACCGAATACGAATACAAATAGTGTAAAGTGTATAAAATATATCTAAAAAAAAAAACATTCATAATGCCAAATGTACGCTGAACTTTTACTTCACAAAAAGTAGCACAGAATAGTCATCTTCTTCTTTAGCATTCTGCGCAGTGATTAATGGTGATTTAAACAGATTATGTGTTACGTTGTTGCTTCTCACTCTCCATCCCCCACTGTTGGCATATTTAATAGGTCCAAAAGATTTGTCATAAGGCCGTTTTCAAAAACCTGTAATAAGGCCTCATCTTTTTTATTTCTGCTTCAAGTTTCAGAGCCAAATTAAACGACTGGTCTTATCAACGTTTTATATATTTTGATCTTGGTGTTGCGAGACAGACATTTTGACTTTAGCAGATGTTGAAGGGCATAGTACACTTTATTTCTAGATTGTATTCTAGATTGTATTTCTTCTCTCAGCATGTTGGAGCAGTTGAAGTTTGCACCCAAGTACTTATATGTTTTCATTTGTTTGATTTTAATATTATTGACTTGGATGTGGCCAGAGTTTATATTCTTTCTATGTCTAGTTAGTATTCGCACAGAATAGTAAACATTTAAAAACATTTGATGTTTTGCAGCCTTCAGTCAGTCTGTGGTAACTAATAACTAGGAATGAAATAATCCTAAGTATTATAACCAGTAACTAAACTTGGAAATTGTCACTGACAGCTTAGTTAATGCAGGAAAACTTCATTAGCTTTCAACAAAACCTATCGTTCTATGTTGTCAGCATTAAGGCCGTGCATGCAGAAGCGGGTGTAAGGTAACTACTATTCGTATTCGACCCGACTGCAACTATTTGGCCGAATACCGAATAGTCAATCAGTCCACTATTCGGCCCCCGAGGCGAATGTTCAGTACAGCCCTAGTTTTAAACTTTAGTTCAATGGTTATAAACTTAAAAAGGAAATACTATTTATCATAAAAGATGTCTCTTTCTCGGAACACTGTGATAAGAAGAATAAACAAATTCTAGGAAGACCTATGTATATGCAATTTTTCTGTCCCAACAGTTTGATAAATCTACTAATTTTACTGACATATCATCTTCTTCTTCTTCTGCCTTTCTATCCCCCAATGGAGCATAGGCCCTCAACCAACTCACCCCAAGTCGTTCCATCCTTGGCCATTACATGAAGCTCTCCCCATGTCTTCGCTGGCATATATTTTTGTAAGAGTGGTTTTTCCTGATATGATGTTGGGATAAGAAATATTAACGGGTATAGCCTTGAAGGGTCAAACAAGAGGTCAAGATATATTTACAATGCTTTCAAAGATTATATTACAAAGACAGATTTTCCTTTACACAAATTGGAGTCTGTCCATTTCAACAGATGGGACACCGTCTGTGGTTGGAACTAATATTGGTTTCATTACACTCTGCAAGGATGATGATGAAATACCTACATTCATATACCATTCTATCATTCATCAGCAAGTGCTATGTTAAATAATTCTGAGCTTGGAAGGTATTATTATCCCAGCATTCAGAATTCTCAATTCGGTTTTTGCCAAGAGCTTACAAAGATGTAAGTTTTGAATTTTGCTTGAAAAGTGTGAAGATGAGTGCAGGGATAAAACATTTCCAAGTTTCATGCGTTTTGCAGCACAGCTAGATAATTTTTGCACTGAATGTGAAAGAATATTTACAGGGTTCTTTCTATATGGCATTGCTATTTAGGGAAAGGAAAACTGGATGGAGGAGCTCTGTTCTAAAATATCATAATTAGTGGAAGGAGACCCCAGAATGGCAGAATAAGAAATAGCAAAGCTGCTCTGCGACATTGACCTCCAAGCAAGAGCTACCAAAAGCATTGTTCCTGAGTTTTGGACCTTATTGTCAGAAGAATCCTGACCAAATATTTGAATGATGGCATTTTATATGACAGTATTTTTCTGTCTGCATGTCTATGTGAATCAGCCTCTCTACAATGATTGCAATAAAATTCAGGAAGAGGAACTTAATAACTGAGATTATTTGAGAATAGCAGTTACGCTATGTTATTTACAGCCTGATACCCATTGACGGAATGCAGTGTCAAATGTCTGAAAGCAGGTCAACTGCTTCTTGAAAATTAAATGCCATTTTGTGTTCATTTTTTGTTGCATTGTTTAATGTGTTTCAACAAGTTTGCAGCTTATTGAATGTTTATAAACTATGCAAACTTGCTTGGATTTGTTTCATTGTTTGGTACTCTTTATTAGTTCACCTCTAAAGTCTATAAAGTTAACTGCCATGATTTCTGAAATCAAAAGTAACCCGCTGGCAAAAAAAAAAAAAGAAAAAGAAAGAAACAGTTGCCACTCTGATGTACACCATGTCATGAAGGAATATGCTGATATTATAAACTGTTTTTTCTGTTCTTAGCAGCAAATGAAATGGATTTAATGTAATGGTGAAAGTTACTCACAAGCCCAGCCATTTTTATTAAGGGTACGTCCAGAAGAAGAAGACTGTCTTTGTCATTGTCGGGGAGTTGCTTTGAGTTGTCTGCAATGTTTTGTTTTCTCTGACTATTATTTGCTGTACATATTATGTAATGTAACCTTTGAGTTGTCTGCAATGTTTTGTTGTGTCTTACTATTATTTTTGAAGAAAGAAGACACAAACAATAGATTGCACACTTTATTGCCTGGCATATTTCACTGTATCTCGTCAGGTGCAGTAACAGAAGTGTCCTTCAACTAAAGAGCATATTATAGCCCTGAGAACATTGAAAGCTAATGATCAGCTCCTAATATTAAAACCAAACAAAGGCAGTGGTGTAGTGGTGATCAACAAGTCAGACTACCTGATTAAAATGGAAGACATCTTAGCTGACCAATCAAAATTTGTGCTCGATTCCAAAGTAAACAACAATATTGTCATGAAAGCAAAAAAAAAAAAAAATTAAATCACTTTTAGATGAAAAAATTTTTAGCGAGGTTACCGCTATGAGGCTTAACCCACGTAGCTCACAAATACCTCAGCTATACGGTCTCCCAAAATTACATAAACCTGGAGTGCCACTGAGACACATTCTATCCATAGTCAATTCAGCTCATCATCATATGGCTAAATGGACAGCAGATATGCTAAAACAAGTCCGACAATTGTTTAAACCAAATATACTTAGCGACACATTTGAACTGGTAGAGTTACTTAAAAAAATTAATTGAAACAATAAGCATATTGCATCAGTAGATATAGTCTCCTTTTTCACTAATGTCCCCTTGAAAGAAACCATTGAAATCATCTGGGACTGTATAACAAAGGAGAATCTAAAGCTGGATCTGCCTGCCTCAAAACTAGAGACACTGTTGAAAAAAGATCTCTGGACATTGATAACTTGGTGTGTTACAAACATTATGTAAATGATATTCTTATTGTTGCCACTGATAAACAACAAGCAGAAATACTACACATACAGATAAACAGGGCACACAAAAACATCTCACTGCCCCTACAACATGAATGTAACAACACAATCACCTTTTTAGATGTCCTGATGAGACGAAGGAAAGATGGCACCATCCAACGATCAGTATATAGGAAAGATACTTGGACAGGCCAGTACATGAACTTTAATAGTTTTGCACCCATCCAGCACAACTGTGGCCTAGTACGAACATTATTCAACTGCACTAGAAAGATTTGCTCCAGTGATATGCTACAGTCCGAACTAGAAACCCTCAAACATATGTTATTAGTGAACGGATACCCATTTATTAAGCGCCACTGCCAGCCTCCTCGACCAACTACTACAGAAACGACAGTCCCCAAACATCGAGTCTCATACATCTAACGTGTTGAGGGGATGACATAATAAAACGGCTATACGACAGGCTCAAAACAGCAGTCAGCCAAACTTTTACGCTGCTTTGCCAATTATCAGGTTTAAAATTACCACCATGCCAACGCCCTCAGTGAAACAACAGTGTCGACGTGCGCCAAATCAAATTGTATCTACCAGTTTAAATGTAGCTGTGAAGCTGCTTATGTGGGCAGAACTGATTGATGCCTGGAGAAACGAGTCACTGAGCACATTCCAGTATGGGTGGAAAAGGCCATGCAAAATAATATTCAAAATGAGAATACTTGCCCCAAAGATCACCCCTCTGCAATAGCACGCCATCTTCTAAAATCTGGTCACGTGGTAGCTAAGGACAGCGCTTTTGAAATCCTTCATACATTAACCCGTGACGGAATGCTAAGATTTCCTGAAGCTTCTGCGATTTGCCACCTGCGCCTGGAACTCTGAAAGAGATGGTTATGTCTTTACGGCTGCCGTGGTAAAAACAGCAGTTATATTTGAACGTCCTTGAAATTGTACTTCAATTATAAAGGATTCACTTATTTGCTTCATTAATGTAATTGTTACTGTAGTATGCACCTAACGAGATACAGCGAAATATGCCAGGTAATAAATTGTGCAATCTATTGTTTGTGTCTTCTTTATTCAAATTTATAACGGGGAAACATTGCTTTGATTTACTATTATTTGCTGGACCTATTATATAAATCAGTTTCTATGGCTTAGTTGTTGTGAATGCTGTCCGTAGTACTGGGTTTAATCCCACTCATGTGATCTTGTCCGTGATAGATTATAGACTTGAAATGCTTACCATATCAAAGAGTCAGCTTATGAAACTTGAATGCATACAGAATAAAGCCATGTGGGTAGTTCTGGGATGTACAAGAGGTACCCCGGTAGTATGTTTGTGATATATACTTGCAATGCCTACTATTGCAGATAGGCTCAGTGTTCTGCAAGCAAAGTGATATCTCAGAGTAGCTGCAAACAAGAAGCATCTCCTGCATGAAGCCCTGGGTAGAGCTAAGGGTCACAGACTGGAAAGAGGAAGCTCTTGGATGGCGTAAGCTGAAGACACAATTAGACTTGTGTGCAGGCTTGATAAATCTGTGTGAGGTGAGGAGTGGGTCAAAGTGTCAGAACAAGTTTCAGACGTGCAGGACTCTTATTGATTTCCTCTGGGGTTGGGTTGCAGTGATGTTGGATTAACCCTGTTGCCACCCATTTAGTTGAATTATTGTCTTGAGGGCTTCATTTTCTGCTGCCCATGTATCTTCGATACATATGTTATATTTTTCTGACATGGTTAAACTTCAGCATCGTTGTTTCATCACTTGTTTACTCAGTCATTGTTTCTTTACTAAGCCTCATTTGCACCACATGGTTACAAAGATGTGAAAGTGTTAAGTTCTGGTCTGTCCATGTGTTTCTTTTGATTACGCTGATCTTTGTGTGATGCCATACTCTCTGCCTGTAATTAATAATTTTTGGAATTGTATATTGTCGTTTTATTCGTATTGTTTGTGTCATCATTTAAATTCACTATGGAAAAATATCGGTTCTTAACTCTTTACACAGGATATAAGTAACTCCTTGAATATGAAAGTACATGAGGTGGGAGAGCTGGTGCGAGATTAAGTTTCTTTCATGCAAACCGTGATGAGAACAACACTCTGCAAAGGACCTGCTACACGATGATGATGATGGGAAAATATTGCCAGGAATATGAAATTAATTGCTACTTCTACACTGAAATATTTAATTTATTTTGCTGTATTAACGCATTTGCAGTTTGTCCCTCCAGGATTGTAGTTTATAGAATTTAAGTCAAGGATGAGAATCCTACAGGTACAAATCTTGGCAAGCCTTGCCTAGTCCTGGTAAGCCTCGTTCAACTGTAAGGTTTTATTGTGACCCGACATTACCAAGTAACCTGAAGACTGGATCAGGCAGGGATAGATGTTCTATCTATGTTGTGAATTTCTGTGTTTATACCAGTATTATCATACATTAGATTTGCATTTACCGAGTGTTTGACAATCATATGATTTATTTCACCTAATTATGTAGGAATTGTGATTGGCAAAGAAATAATTGTGATACTCATTGGCCAGGCAGCATCAGCTTTTCAAAGTTTGAACAGAGTATGGAACAATAAATAATTTATTGTCAAGACTGTGTGCATTTTAAATTCTAATGTAACTCTTCACTTGCTGCTGAAGATGAGGACGGAGCACTTATGGGGGTGCCCCGGGTGCTGTTTTGTCAATTCTTAATTCAGTATTCAGTTCTAATGTTATTTACATCTTAGCATATGCTAGTGAAAAAGGGAGAACCACTAAGGACATGATACAGCAGTTAAATGCATTTGACACACACACACACACAAAAAATGCCTGACAACATAAGATGCTGAATGGATTAAAAAAAAGGTAAACAAAAATGAGAAATGTCTGGAAAACCACTTTTGTCAACAGTAATCACAGTAATCGGATGAAGAAGATGAAGAGAAGCAGAGCATCACCAAACAAGCTTTGAAATGGGAAACAAGTGGGGAAAAAAAGGATGCCCGAGAACACTGCTAGGTCAAACAATTGATAAAAGGGGTTAAAGGTGCTGGTCCGGGATACAGTGGAATTGAACAAAAGCTCCAGTATCTATGTGAGGTGTCATGCTACACTAAGAGGAGGATCTTGGTGAATTTAATGGTTTATGAGCTTTATTTTACCTCTTGTTTCATGTCAGAGGAATGCCTTTAATGTCACATGAAAATCAGGAAGCAGAAAGTCATTTCTGCCACAGTATTTTAGTGATTAACTTAAATGAAGAAATAAAGTGTTTTGAAATTTTACTGAGTTTATGGGGTTTTTGTGCTCAATTGTTCTTGTTGATGTTTTAATTAATAGTTCGTTGTTGTAACAGGATTGTTTCTAGAACCATCTTATGTTTGTTAGAAGGTAGGATATTGTGAAAAGTTATAATGTACTGGAATCAACAAATTTTGGCAACCTTGGGGTGCCTTTTCTAAAACCATCATTTGTTATTAACAGAAATATTTTGCAAATAAATAATCTATAAATTGTATATGATGTAACTGTTGACGAGCCCTATCAAAGAGAACGTAATAGTACTGGCTTTCTGGAAGTCTTCATCAGGCCAGCTGCCAAACAAATGAGTATATTAAGGTGCAGAATTAGATGATTCAGTCGAGACACAGTTAGAAAATCTCACGTGAGTACATACATAGTAAACAAGTTTTAGCATATAAGAATATTTCTGAAGCAGTAGTGAATAAAAAAACGCAAACCACGCATTTTAGCGACTGAGTATAAATAGTAGTTGGAGTGAGGGACTAGTAATATTGACCCTCAAAGAAGAGAATATTTAATTTTTAGTCCCTGAGACTTAGAAGGAGAGGAGTCTCAAAAATAGACACTAGATAGCTGCTAAACTGCTGCTCACCACTCAAAGTGATGACGTAAATTGGGGAGTGATAACTACAGTCTAGATGATGATAAGAAGTACTGCATAATCTGTGACTAGAAAGCTCAACTGAGGGAAATGGAAAAGATGGTCACAAATACAACCGAACTCCATTTATACAGACTGGTTGACACGTTTTGTTTTATTTGTGCTCATTTTCTCTATTCCCTTCGTTGAGCTTAATAGTCATATTTTATTTTGTATTTATCTTTTCATCATGTTTTGTGACAGGGTTCAAACCAGCATAGAGGAAAAACAGTTCTTCTGTTGGTTTGATATTGGATAAATAAAGCATCATTGCACTTGAAACAAACCCAAATGTGGTCCGTCTCTTAGTGAAAGCCTTAACCACCTTCTGACAGCCAGGTACATCAAGGTAAAGCTTATCGTGGCCGTAGGATGCACAGTGTACAACCGACAACAAAAAGTTCAACTTAAAAAGTGAACAATATTTCTTGGATTATTCTGTTACCAGGGAATTCAATTTTTCGTATTTTTCTTTCCCTCCAGGATTGCAGTCTGAAGGATTTACATCTCAAAAATGAGGGGGAAATTCCTATTTAACACAGGATTATTGTCTGTAGGATTAACATCTCAAGGATGAGGAAAAATTCCCATTCAACCCAGGATTGCTGTCTGTAGGATTAACATCTAAAGGATGAGGGAAAGTTCCCATTCAACCCAAGATTGTCTGTAGGATTAACACCTCAGGGATGATGGAAAGTTCCCATTCAACCCAGGATTCCAGTCTGAAGGATTAACATCTAAAGGATGAGGGAGAATTCCCATTCAGTGTCAACCTATGATTGCCGTCTGTAGGATTAACATCTCAAGGATGAGGTGGGAATTCCCATTCAACCCAGGATTGCAGTCTGAAGGATTAACAGCTCATAGATTGGGGGGGGGGGGGAGAAATTCCCATTCATGGCAGGATTGTCGTCAGTAGGATTAACATCTCTCAAGGACGAGTGAAAATTCCCATTCAACCCAGGATTGCAGTCTGAAGGAATAACATCTCAAGGATGAGAAAAAATTCCCATTCAACCCAGGATTGGCGTCTGTAGGATTAACATCTCAAGGATGAGGAAAAATTCCCATTCAACCCAGGATTGGCGTCTGTAGGATTAACATCTCAAGGATAAGGAAAAATTCCCATTCAACCCAGGATTGGCGTCTGTAGGATTAACATCTCAAGGATGAGGAAAAATTCCCATTCGACCCAGGATTGGCGTCTGTAGGAATAACATCTCAAGGATGAGGGGGAAATTTCCCATTTAATCCAGAACTGCATTTTGTGGGAGTATCATCTTAAGGATGAGTTTCAAACAGGTACAAATCCTGATATCCCCCTGTACGTAAACCCCTATAGCACAATTTCACTGGGGCACTACAAAACCAAGTAACTTATAAGACCAGTGTGGATGGGTTCTCATGTTCTCATTCTCTGAAATATGCCCCAGGTCTTATTTACATGAATTTTTTTTTTCACGAATAAACTGCCAATTACTGCCTTTATGATACCACTTATACAATGGGAGGGGGACTTTGAGTCTGAGAATTTACAGCCGCATGGCTAATGCTGTTACCACGACTGTGCAGGTGAGAATTTTTTTCTGTTCCCAAAAAAAAATAATTCTAAGCCCTACCGAGGATCAGAGCATAGGGCTCCTGCCCGAGGGCCCTTCGTTCTCACCATTCGGCCAGCCACTCCTCTTTTCACGAATAATCTCTTTTTATTCAAGTTCGAAAACAAATACATATTTTTTTTTAAGTACATGCACATGAATTGCAATGTTGAGCTGCCCCCCCCCCCCCCCTAATTGCTCATCGAATTATCTCAGGTTTTAACTACTGGATTTGAAAGTTGTAAACTACACATGAAAATATACATATTTACTAACAAGATTAGCGGCATGAAATATGTTAATGCAAAAATATGATGTTTTCCAAATTTCTAGGTAGGACTGTCCCCTTAATCCAGTATGTATACAGAAAGATTACTATGTAGCCTACATATAAAAAGTGACAACTTTGAAGTTTTGAGCTGAACTTTTCTTGGAAATTACACACATTCAGATTTGCTAATGATTATCCCTTCAGTTGCTCCCCTCTGTAACCAAACCTAAAAATTATGTAAAAACACCTTATTTATGCAAGTTTGTCCACATATGTGCATACCCTTGAACAAGGAAAAAATACAGTGAAAAACTCCATAAAAACACTTTAAAATTGGGTAAATTCATGACTTTAGACCATGTATGCAATGGGGGGATATTTTCACCCAGTTTAGGATGGTTGGGGGAAGGCCCAAAGCTGACCTTAAACACCGAGATAGTCCAGATACTTGGATTAAACGAGAATCTGGAGATAGGTGACTAACCACTGGTTATCACGGGGACCACGATGATGCGACCCAAGGTCGCCACGTGAAAAGTAAAGGACCACCACGCATTGTTACGTGAAACGAACCCGTGGAATAAGTCAGACTTGACCCTGGTCAAGTTTAGTTTGTGTCGACCTGTTGGAGTGAGAGGATGTGCGACTGAAAGTGAGAACGTCAACGTGAGAGTGCTTGTGGAGAAAGGAGACCCTGCCGACGAAGTGTGAAGCCGAGATCGACCATGCCAGTGTGTGAGATGGCCAGAACCTCAACGTGAATCCATGGGAGCCAACTTTGGTCAGTGAATGCTTGAAGAAAACTGTTCGTTGAAGGCTGCGTGAGTTTGGGTACGAGAGCTGTTCACTAGGACACCGACAGGACATTCTTGTTTGTAAGTGTAAATACGTCAATAAATTCATGTCTCGTAAGCTCACATCGGTGTCGGCTTGTGCCAGTTGTGTAACGTGGAGCGTGTGAGAAGATAATCCACCACACACGCATAAACACTACCCAGACAACGAGAAGAAACACACACCACTTATTACAATGTATTTATGAAAAGATATAAAACCGAACTAAAAGTAGACCAGTGAGCTTCACAATATAACAAACACAAACGGAAAGTGAACGTTGCGGCTACAGAGCCTTCATCAGCACACGACATAAATCAAACAAAACCATTCAATTACACAGAATCGTTTATCTGACCCATTCCCAGCGTTGATGTCTGGCCCGTGAAATGAAAAGACACATGCGGCCCAAGAATAAATAGCAAGAAAATGCCAAAGGCTATGACTCGAGGATCTAAGGTACATCTGTGTTGACAAGTTACCTAGGTGTTTGTGTAACTAAGGTAAAAAGAAAGCGATTCTCAACAGACTTACGGACTCTGTCAACTGTGTGACGTGACGTAGTGGATTTAATGTTTTATAAGTTGAGTAGGGATTTTCCTCTCAACACATTCCCTCCAACAGATTAACTGAACTAAAGTCCAAGCTATGTTGCTCTCAGACTTCCAACTGGCTGACATTGATTTCACATAGACACGTGGCGCAGGTTATGTGCTGAACACGCAAAACATTTTATATATGCCTGCTGT
This sequence comes from Candidula unifasciata, assembly GCA_905116865.2. Lineage (NCBI taxonomy): Eukaryota > Metazoa > Mollusca > Gastropoda > Stylommatophora > Geomitridae > Candidula > Candidula unifasciata. Next base: position 14,931 of record CAJHNH020001976.1, on the reverse strand, counting down.
CCTGAATATTATCTTTCAGTGACAGTAAATACTGTACACCCATCATTCTTCCCCTGGGGTTATAAATCCCCTGTGTAGGCGAACGCATTAAGTGAGCACATGGTGGGCACACAAAACGTAGCAGCATCCCTGCACATATTTTGGCATTATTTCCCCCGGTCCAAACTCTTGTTTTTGTTGATGGTTGAATCATTATAGTTTCATTATAATTCAGTATACAAGTCTTTTTTAATAAACATGAAAACATACACTGAAAAACATGTGACACACACATTCAAGAAATAGGAATGGTTTAGCAGTTCCCTAACGGAGATACTGAATACTCACAAAGAACTATTTCCAGCATAATGTGCAGACAAATTAGGAAAGGTAGAATAGGCTTTAGCTAATTCCCTAACCTATGTATAAAAGATTGAAAATAATATTTACTCATACCTGGGAACTGTCCATCAATCGCCAAACCAGAATCAGACCGTAAAATTACCTTTACGTCGACCTGTGTTTGTTTGCCGGCAGGCTGCGATGTGCATAGGTTCCAGAGCTAGTAGTATAAGTATCTATCTACTGTCCAAATTAAACTCCTCCCCAATCTAGGTTCTACCCAACCCTCCAGGAGATGACCTAAGCCACGCCTCTGAGGTACCTAGCAGATAAATCTAGCTATCAAGTGGCCTGTCACTCAAGGTGAACGGCCTTGACCGATGTTTGGACAACTTAATTGGCAGACACCTGTTCTCCCGAGAATTTCACGGCCATGTGGTAAACTTCAAGACCCTGGTCGCCACAATGTCTACCAGTCCACTTAATTCCCCTGATCTAGTCTGTTTAAAAGAGCCCCACTCAGTCTGTGTTATGTAACCTTTATGACACTAAGGTTCAGCTCAGGTAAGATAATCTCAGGTGTGATACTAAGTTCCCCTTTTGCTCGCCTCTACAGTCTGGTCAGGAGATAACATTTATGACACTCACATGAGAAAGGAATTCCTAGCTACAGTATTGTTAGGTAATAATTACACAAGGCTTAGTCCTTTGTCTGGACTAAGGACTGGAAACATTTAAATCAGTTTGGTTTAAAGTAATATTTGGGTAAAGGGCAGAGTAAATATAATTCTGTCTCTTTAGACCCAGAAGAAATTATTACAAGTACTTAACTTCTGGAACCACTGAGGTCGTCTCGTGACAAACTGGATATTGGTCATTCTGAAAACTGAAGTGCAGCGGTACTAGTTTCAGGAAACCGTTCTGCACATCTAAAATATTTTGTCTGAACCTGCTAGCCAGTCGTAGATCTGTTTTACCGATGTATTTCATGCCACATCTCCTGCCATGTGTTAAGACGGACGAACAGAACACATCTGACTAGCGATCTTAACCAAGGCTCATATCTGGGGTACGGTTTACACACGGCCAGCTCCAGATTTATAACGCCGTACAGCTCAAACGGGAATTTTTAGAACCATACGTCATTTTTAAGGCAGATAAGTGTGCCAATTAAATATATCAATTAAGGCTCTTACAGACAAACAAAAAATGCTTTTGCTACAGTCAACATGAACATAAACATCAATAACGTTTAGATGTAAACTAAAAGTTGTTCCAGCAAAAGTAAAGAAATATCAGTGCTAACTCCCTGATTCTGAGAGGGTATTGTTGCATCAGATGAGCGGGGGTGGGGGGGGGGGGGGGGGAGGGAAGGGGTGACATTTGTACTTTATCAAATTTAGCGCATACAAATACTGCTATGAAACATACACATGTCATACATAACATAAATATAAATGATTGATAGTTATTATTATTATTAGTAGACAACTACAACATATAATTATACTGTTATTTAATAATTAGTAAACAAGCACAATCATTATGAAATTGATATGTGCAATACTTTTTTCACCCAGAGTAGTTTTCTTAAACAGTACTTATAGCACTACTAAATATGTATCCTCAAGGTACAAACAGCACAAACAAATTTATCCAGTTTCATCTTGTTGGATGAAATCAATTCCTTATCATTGGGAATTTTTTGGTAACAAATCTGCAAAGGAAGTGGATGAAAAACCAGAAGTTTCCGCAAGAGTTTACAGCCAATGTTCGCAAAGCAAAGCAAAAGCCAGTTTACAAAAATTACCACAGACCGTACAACTGCCAATATTGAAAAGAAGTGGATGAACTACCAGAAGTTTCCGCAATAGTTTACAGCCAGTGTTTGCAAAGCAAAGCAAAGGCTAGTTTACAAAAATTACCACAGACCGTACAACTGCAAATATGCAAAAGAAGTGGATGAACTGCTAGAAGTTTCTGCAAGAGTTTACAGCCAGTGTTTGTGAAGCAAAGCAAAAGCCAATTTATAAAAATGAACACAGACCGTACAACTGCCAATATGCAAAAGAAGTGAATGAACTACCAGAAGTTTCCGCAATAGTTTACAGCCAGTGTTTGCAAAGCAAAGCATAGGCTAGTTTACAAAAATTACCACAGACCGTACAACTGCAAATATGCAAAAGAAGTGGATGAACTGCCAAAAGTTTCTGCAAGAGTTTACAGCCAGTGTTCGCGAAGCAAAGCAAAAGCCAGTTTACAAAAATTACCACAGACCGTACAACTGCCAATATGCAAAAGAAGTGGATGAACTACCAAAAGTTTCCGCAAGAGTTTACAGCCAGTGTTCGCGAAGCATAAGTCAAATGGTTGAGGATTATTACTATAAGTGTACTGCTACAACATATTATTATACTGTTAGTCAGCAATTAGTAAAGAGGCAAAGAGTGACTTGCTGTAAGAGGTTTGTTAGTAAATTAAATATTATTTTCATCCTCTTACCTAGAGCTCCGAAATATCTTGACACAATTTATCAACAGTGTGGTTGCACCATTTATGCACAGTCAATATGAAAGCAATAGTTTTCTTCTAACACAAGATAGTTTGCACCTGACAACTGTCGATATTCTCTAGCTATGGCTTCTAAATTACCTGTTTGTACTTTCCCTAAAAGTAAGATTTCTACATTCAAAGTAGAAAGGGAATAAACAGCCAGTTCCCAAAAGTCCAAACTACTGACTAGAAACAGTGACACATACATTGCAACACGACTGTCTCCCGTGAATTAAAATTAAAATTGCTATATATCCTCGTCACAATATCCGCTTGTAGATTTGTAATACGAATACGTTTTAACACAGGACTTTATAAGCAAATTAAAATGTCACACAATGCAACATGAAAATGCTTGCTCTAACCTATTTTCGAGGGGACTCCTCCAAAATGTACCGTGATTCAGTTGTCAGGACTGTATTACAGCCGGACGTGGTTTACATTACGAGTTGACGCCTGTGGTATAGGCGTTGCAAACGGGTTTTGTAATGCCGGAGTGTCGGGTTTGATCCTAGCGGCAGGCGGTTTGGCAGCAGAACGTTTTACGTTTGTTTTGACATTGCTATGAAAAGAGCCGACCGTTTAGGAAAAATGCCAAACTCATCATCATCCTCATAATGTACCTGGTTCTTTGCAGAACGTCGCTCTCATCACGGTCTGCCTGAAAGAAACTCGCCAGTTCTCCTGCCTCATGTACTTTCATACTCAAGGAGTCACTTATATCCTGTCCCCATCTTCGCGTCGGCCGGCTCCTGCCCATCCTTCCTGGTACCATGCCTTTTTGTTATAACCTTTTCCAATCCGTTGTGACGCTTGATATGACCAAAATATTTCAGCTTCCGAGACAGGATGCTTTTTATTAGCCAATCTTCCTTGATGTTTAGATCTTTGAAGATGTCAAACTACTGCTAGCGCTTTACTTATATATTATCACCTTGCTTGTTGTTGGGTAAGAAACTTCAGACAGCAGCCTAGAGGTAGTTGATGTTTGTGTGTGCGTGTGTATGTTTTTCTTTAAAGAACGAACGAACAAACGTACTTTATTTCAAGAAGTTTATAAATTTGGCACACAGACAGGTCTTGCATTCGACCCTTTCAAACAATCTTCTTTCTCACGGAGTTAATACGACACAAATGTGACAATAAATTTTAATGGAGGGATTAGGGAAAGTGCGCACTGATACAACAGAACCTTTCAACTAAATCAATTCTCTCTGTTGACCTTTCTAGTAACAGAAAAAGACAAGAATAAAAGCACTTACATATGCTGTAGCAAGTCATAAGATGACGACACTGTAACTAATACGATATATACAGCAGCAATTTGACAGGTTAAACATATGACAGTACACTGATTCAAATACGATTTTAATGCAAATTTTATTTCTACACATATGAGGCATGAGGCAGACAAAACCACTACATAAAGACAGATGCATAGACAGACAGAAAGCAATTCACGCATTGATAGTGACAGACTCATTGTGCATGCTTAAAACAAGATCCAAACTGGCAAACTCCGACTAGAATAGGTTAACAGCATCCAGAAATCACACCCAAAGAAACTATCTTGGCTGTACAGTAAATAAAAGAGCCGACATATTGGCTGTGTTTGCAGTTGTTAGTGAAGAAAGAAGTATGGACAGGGTAGACATACTGAATGTACTGCGTTCTAAAGACACAGGTGTCAGAGATAATGGACAGCTTTTTGGATAAGGGTATGAAACGAGGACACGCTGGTATAAACCGGGTGTGGTTAAAACAAAAAGATCTCACAGTCCATTCTTACTGGGTACGTTGAGCATGGACCAGGCTGATATACTGAAAGCTCTACGAGATATAAGACGTTTGCGTTAACCCTTTGAGAACTGTGAATCTGCAAAAATGGTCAGACTGCAAGAACAACATTTTAAACAGGATGTTGCCAAACAAGAAATCTGCTCGATTAGCCAAAGAAGAAGAATAAACCAACACAGAACTGGTGTCTTTAGCTGCTACACGCCGCGGGATTTACTGGGGAGGGTATTCGAGCACTTATGGACTGAATGGTTTGACGTGCAATGAGGATAATCTGTCGACTAACTGAGCATGGAGACACTGAAATGGTTGCTGCGTCGGAGGACGGATCACGAATGGGTCGGATCCATGAAAGAGCCGAGTCCATAGGAACAAGTAACAGGAGACAGACAAAGAGACAGACGGGCAGACAGACAGGCAGACAGACAGACACACAGACAGATATATAGATATAGACAGACAGACAGACAGACAGACAGACAGACAGACAGACAGACAGACAGACAGACAGACCGACCGACCGACCGACCGACCGACCGACCGACCGACCGACCGACCGACCGACCGACCGACCGACCGACCGACCGACCGACCGACCGACCGACAGACAGACAGACAGACAGACAGACAGACAGACAGACAGACAGACAGACAGATAGATAGATAGATAGATAGATAGATAGATAGATAGATAGATAGATAGATAGATAGATAGATAGATAGATAGATAGATAGATAGATAGATAGATAGATAGATAGATAGATAGATAGATAGATAGATAGATAGATAGATAGATAGATAGATAGATAGATAGATAGATAGATAGATAGATAGATAGATAGATAGATAGATAGATAGATAGATAGATAGATAGATAGATAGATAGATAGATAGATAGATAGATGGATAGATCGATAGATGGATAGATGGATAGATCGATAGATAGATAGATAGATAGATCGATAGATAGATAGATAGATAGATAGATAGATAGATAGATAGATAGATAGATAGATAGATAGATAGATAGATAGATAGATAGATAGATAGATAGATAGATAGATAGATAGATAGATAGATAGATAGATAGATAGATAGATAGATAGATAGATAGATAGATAGATATGTGGATGGACGGGTGGATAGACGGATGGACAGGCAGACATATAGATAGATAGACTGAAAAGGAGAGAGCGAGGGAAGCAATGAGAGGGGCGAAAAGTAAACGATTGAAATGGGAAATCACAGAACAAAGACAATCATATGTCTGTAGTTTCATTCTCTTCATACAATAGTCTCCGTTGTCGTGGCAATGTTTACAGAGGATTATCGACCAGTGCTGCTACGTGTAAGTTCCTTCAGTGCTAACCTAACGATCAAGTCTTTATGTACGCATAATTATATCTGCTTTTTTTTTTTTTTTTTGCGCCTTGTCAGCATTCAGTGTTCTACTGGCATTTTTACTGATGTTATTATGCGGCTCTCCTCCGAACTTCAACCCGATATTATGGCGGCCATAAAATATCCTTACGGGTCTTAGTTCTGTTAAAAATATGCCGGCTCCGTATAGCGAAACAAATGTTCTAACAGAGTCTCAGCGATATGTTACTTGCGGACCTGTTTCTGTGACTATGCCTCTCCACCGACCGTATCCCGCTACGTGCGGCGCGGATGGAGGCTAAACTAGATGGCTGGGACTCACGAGCAGCAGCTACCGCATCTCCTGCAACTTCCTCCAATTAATTTGCTCTTGAGTCCCAGGCACCTAGTTTAGCCGCCCCCCCCCCCCCGCCCATCCGCGCCGCGCGTGGCGGCGAGGGGATACTCACGGCGGTGAATTTAATTACGTTTTGGGCATGCTATTATCGTCTGCTACTATCGTCTGCAGAAACGCTCGAAATTTTGAACGTTCGCTATTATCGTCTGCAGAAACGCTCGAAATTGTCAACGGTCGCTATTATCGTCTGCAGAAACGCTCGAAATTGTCAACGGTCGCTATGATCGTCTGCTATGTTGCGTCTCTTGAAATTGTCAAGTAATCCTAGTTTTGCCGCGATTTGTTCCTTGGCAGAAAGTCCGCATTTTACATATGCCTGAGCCCCGTAAGGATATTTTATGACTGCCATAAAATAGGGGTGAAGTTCCGAGGAGAGCCTATTATGCTCACTTCGGCGTCTGTGGCTTAGGCGTTGCGAACGCGCCTCTTAATGTCGAGGTGCCGGGTTCGATCAAAGCTGCGGACGATTTCTCTTGCTATGGTTTCGGCCGTGGTACCGAGAGCCGACCGTCCAGCAGCAAGGCAAACTACTGGACGTAAATTTGCCTAGAAAAACCACAACAGCTAGAAAGTGCTGGGGCTGGTTCTGCAACGTCCTGTCAAGGATAGGCAAGTAAATTTTTTAGTATGCTCACAATTCTCGGACACGACAGACGGTAAAAAAAAACATACATAACACAACTCTTGATCTGTTGTTAGGTCAGGGCGGTGTATTGATGGAAGCACTTCTTCTTCTCTGCGTTTTCTTTTACCGCTTCGGGTGTCGAGGGAGACATAAGGTCTATCCTTCGTGCTCTTCTTGTTGCTGCGACTATAGACACAGCGTGGTGCTTTAGAGTTTCTCTGATGTTACCATTGGTCTTGGTCTACCTCTTTTGGTATATGCCTTGTATGGTATATCATCAGAAGGCATTTTCTCCAAGTGGGCAAATCATTTGACTTACTGTCTTTGTGTATGTAATTATTCCTGATTTTATTTCTTCTGGTTACTCCTACAGCTTTCTCAGACACCTCATTTCCATGGTTACTAATCGTCTTTTATGTTTCATTTTGAGTGACCACGTCTGGCATCTGTAGCAGTAGCACATTAAATCCGCCATTTTTCTCTGCCTTCCGCTAGATGATAACTTACAACTGTCCGTTTCTTGATGATTTCGTTCCAGATTCTTCTTTGCCCTCCTCTTCTTCGACTACCCCTCAGTGTTCCTTGAAGCACAGTCTTCGCAATCGAATATGTCTTACCACGTGCCCAAACAAAGCTAGCTTGCGTCGTTTCACCACTGTTAAGAGAGGCTCCTGATGTCCTGTAAATTTTTTTTTTTTTTTGCCTTTGAAATATTTGTTGGTTCTGTGTTCTAAATAATTGCGCTAGCGAGATGAAGCAAAAAAGACAAACCACACCAGTGTATTTGTACGAGGGCAGGAAACACAGATATCCCCGTGTGGGTTCTAGAGCCCCATTGTGGGACAACAAGAATAGACCCATTGACTCCTCAACAAGCATGACGCAAGAGTCTACTAATTAGGGGCTTCTTTCGAAACCCGAGTGAAAATACCTGAGAGATAAGGAACCCACAATCTGCATAAAGACAGATCTGTTGCACACCTTGATTACATGCAAAATCTGTGTACGTCCTAATCATATACACTATTGTTGTACGTTTAAATACACTATTGTTGCACCTCTTAATTAAATACAGTATTGTTGGACGTCTTGATTACATACACTAGTGGTGTATGTCTTGATTACTTACACCTGTGTTTCCCAAACTTGTCTTAGTCGCGGCGCCTGTTTTTTAAATTAAAAATTTTCCACGGCACCCTAACCAAAGTAAAAGTATAACTATTCCTATGTAAGAATTACAACTCGTGTATCTTCCTATATTTCGCTTCGCCCCTGTGAAAATGTCGCGGCTTCCCGGGGCGACGCGGCTTACAGTTTGGGAATCACTGACTTACACTATTGTTGTACGACTCGATTACATACACTCTTGTTGTAATCCTTAAACACTTACATTATTTTTGTACGTCTTGTTTACATACACTACGGTTGCACTTTGCACTTTATTATATATACTATTGTTGTACTTTATTATATAAACTATTGTTTTACATCTAAATTGCATAAGCACTTTTAGTGCTACTTCACTACATATATTATTGTTGTAATTTATTATATACACTATCTTTATTCTCCATTACATACACTATTGTTGTACTTTTTGATTACATACACTCTTTTTGTAATCCTTAAACACCTACACTATTGTGATAGTCTTGATTACACACACTATTATTGTTCCTCATTATATACGTTTTTTTTGTGTGGGTACTTTATTACATGAACAATTGTTGCACTTTTAAATTACATACACTCTTAGTGCACTTCTTGAACACAGTATATTTTTTACTTCTTGAACACAAACGCTATATTCTTGACTTCTTGAACACATACACTACCGTTATACTTACTGAATACATGCACTGTTTTTGTATTCTGTGGTCTTTAACCTTTTTGTGTTATTGAAATGCCCTTTTGTCTCTATTGTTTCCTTTATTTATAATTGGATGAACTAAAAGTGTGAACTGTTCAAAGCGCAGATTCAAGAAGCGAGACAGGCAATCAAAACAACAGACACGCAGACAGAATAATGATTTTTATGAAGCACCAAAAAAGATTTATAATTCGTTCAACATCTAATGAACACACTTTGAAGCCATTTTCTCTGAAACTGCCTGTTAGATAATTTTTTTTTTTGCCTGCAGCCTTAGAATATCAATGAAAAAAATATTTCTTTGATCTTTTCGAAATAAAAAAAATAATTATGAGTGAACTTATAGATTGAAGGGGGAGGGGCGTAAGGGGGTGGGGTGGGGGAGGTCCGGGGCTTGTCTTTAAAATAAATTGATAGGTAAAGTAAATTTATTTGTCATTTACGTTCAGCTGAGTTGAGTTGACTGAGCTGAGTCAAGAAAAACATCACTGTACTCGGGTCATTCCCATATGCGCTACGTCCCCATCTTCAGCAGCAAGCGCAGAGTTCCAGTACTAATGGTACCGGACGCAGTCTGATTATATGTCCATCTTGCCTTTTCTCTGAGTCTAGTGTGCCGGCCTGGCCCTCTGGTCACAACCAGGTGTATCATTCTCTCCAGGCCATGATAATATATTTTCTCTTCTGACTTCATTACTTGTTCCCAAAGGAACTTGACCACATCCGGGTTGTCATGTATCAACTCACCACCCAGTGGTGCAGATCCAGCCAATCTGTCTGCCTGGTTCAATTGTAAACATGTCTCCAATTTGCAACAGTTAGTATTCCCCTTCAGTCACCATTAGACCCCATGGTGTATCTTAACTGCATAGCAAATTGTTTTATGGTTGACACATTTGAATATGGAGATGTATTTGTTGCAACTGTACATTTACCTAACGGGTTGATGATATTGAACCACTCATCGAAAAAAAAAATGGTTTCAATCATTTCGAATCTAACGATTCAAAAAGGTGGATAATTGTTACTGGCTGAACAAACTGTAATCCCTCTCGGTGCCGGTACTCGTCTTTCTCTCCGAGCACATGTTCAACACACTTTTTCCAGAAATGAATGTCTGTTGTTGAGAAGGATGTTTTGAAATGTCAATACTGCATTGTGATGTCAATTTTAACTTCAGTTTTCGGAGAGTAACAATTTGATTTGTCTCTAAAATGTTTTAATATCTCACGTATAATGACATCTACATCAAAGTCGTCAACTTTCCTTTTCCTTCCTTGCTTGATATGAGTGTACTCTGTGTCCTGTCTAATCCAAAGGTTAAAGGATGCTCTATCCAGATCTATCGTCAATCGTGTTCGTTTCTCTGGGTCATGTCTTGTCTTGTCTTGTCTTGTCTTGTCTTGTCTTGTCCACAATTGCCTCACAGCGTAGTGGGGAGTCGCAGTTTTCTATCCTAGGCTAGGTGTGTTGCATGTGTTGTTGTTAGTCCGTGTTGCCTCAGGATCTCTGATATATTGTCTATCCATCGTACTCTCGGTCTGCCTCTTGCTCTAGGGCAGTAGTGTTGTTCGTTGTATGGTCGTAGAGGCAGTTGGTCGGTTTACATTCGCATCAAGTGGCTGGGTCATGAATATCTCAATATAAATTACCCATCTTAGATTCTCTGAAGAAGTGCTGGTATAGTATAATGGCAACCTTCTGCATAGTTATAAATTTGCATCTAAAATTCATTTCGAAATTGATGTCATGTCAGCTTTTATAAGCTAGTGACATGATACAATAAATAAAACTATTTTTTTTTTTTTTGCGCTAGGTCTCTAAGACTGCGACTTAACACGAGAAAATCATGAAATCGCGTAGGTTTCTTTTGATCCCCTGTTACACCAGTCACAGTGTGCATTACTCCTAATTGTAATTTCAATAAATCTCTTCAAACATTCGTATTAAAAAGAAATCACAACAAAATCCATTCACGTGTGTACAGCATAGAAATATTAGCATGTAACTAAATGATATCGGCGTCTGTGGCTTAGTCATTGGAAAGGCGCTTCATAATTCCGGGATGCCGGGTTCGATTCCAACTGTGGACGATTTGTCTTTCGTTGGTTTAGAGAGTGGTAGCAAGAGCTGAACGCCAAAGGTAGACAACAAATCAAATGGTTTGGCAATGTAACCAGATAGCATCTGGCAGGGCATCACGCAGAGCAATGATATAAGGATACAGTGGTAACAGAGCTGGAGGTCGACCATGTAGATATAGACTGCAGAATTATCAGAGACACTCAAAAGTACTAAAGACGAAGCGAACAGAAGGGCACGTCTCAGAGATCTCTTCCTGTCCCACTCCGCGAGGCATCCCAGGAGTAGAGACAAGACGAAGAAAAACACTAAAACGCACCAATAATCCTCACGCTGCCATCCTCCTGAAACTGGCTTATGTCCACAGTACAGAAGTAACGGACACCGCCCATGACAATGAAGTCTTCTGCGATTTTCTCTGGATTCTTGAAGTAGCCCACAGCCACGTTGTTGCCTCCCACCAGGACCTCCCCCTGGGGGGTTGGTTTGTGTTCTACTGTGTAATTTCCTGAAACAACACCAGTCATTCTTATAGTTCATAGGTCATACAATATTATTCACCCCCCCCCCCCCCCCACCTTTCCTGGCTTCCATGGATTTGCAGTTCAGTATGTAAGTAGTTTCCTAAGTATTTTACATTGAGAAGGACCATTTCCCATGCCATCAGCCATATCGGGTGTATAGTAAAAGTAAAGGAACCTTCTCCACGCCTTTAGGCGTATTGGGCATATAGGGCTAGACCTAAATTTTATAGAGCAAACGGCATTTGGTGGATGATGTAGTCAACATTATTCCGACTGCCTTTACTTCCTAGGACCTAACCTGGTGCACATTTACAGCTGTGTCGACCTGGTAGCCAAGTCCATTTCTTAAAAGTCTGGTCCCATCAGTCTCGAACCCATGGCGAGCATCTAGCCGCTACACCAAGACGGCTCCCAACGTGAGAAGTAAATATGTTTTAACCCACTCACACAGGACAGCATGTTAGCTCGCAATCCTATGGTGAGTAATGCTTCAAAGATTGCAAGGATTTTATGGTATTTTGTTCACGTTGGATTTACATCCAAATAATAACTCATTAAGTCACTACAGGCTGTTTCAGAAGTTCTGCCCAACTTTGAAAATCTGTAACACAGTAACCATTTGGTAAAAATTTTTGAAATTTAGCGTGCAACTTGTTAGTAATCATGCACGTGTTACACTTTTGTTTTTCTCCTTGATAATGAAGACAAACATCTAGTTTTCATTATTGTAGCAGGTGCGTATCTACATCTGTGAAAAGGCCAAAATACCCAATTCCCCCCCCCCCCCCAACCCCCACTGTTGGTTTTCTAACCTACTTAAACACATTTATCTCTGAATTATTTTACACGCATATATATATATATATATATATATATATATATATATATATATATATATATATATATATATATATATACTAATTGTGCCCGGCCACGCGTTGCTGTGGCATAGTTTGGCTAAATGGAAAAGAAAGAAAAAAGAAATCTAGCTTCGTTTCACGCCTGTTTGCTAAAGGGCTTTCGGGTATACAATGTTCTTTGTTTTTCCATCTGGCGCGTACACAAATAAATTAAAAGGTTTACCGACTCTTGAACAGGCCACATAAAGCTGTCCATTTGAAAAGCATGGATGTTCCAAATGAAGTCCACACACGTGTAGCTATTGTCTCTGTGATTTGTTTATGGTCATTGCAAATGCGAGTCGCCATAAAACTGATGATTTTAGGCATTATATACATCTGGTGTGAATTAAAGGTCCTTTTCTTGCTTTGTTTCACGCCAGCGATGTAGGATGTCTTCACTCATGTAGTCTTTGTATTTTTCCCAAAGCTCTTTTGGATTTGATGGGAAGCAAGATGTTAATATTTTTGCAAATAATATTTTTGCTGTGTTCTAGTAGTATTTGAAGCATCAGAGAGTAAAGAAGATTGAATTCTTGGCAAGCTTCACTGTAAGTAGCACATACTTTACCATAAACTGTTCTCAAGTCCTGGAAGGATGTCGGTTGTTGATTAAAAGTAATCGCAAGTAAAAGCATTCTGCATTGTTTGGATGAACAGTGTACAGACGGCCTAACACATAAGTAGAATACAAATTAGGATGTCCTTCAACTGCTTGACCTTGCTTGCGACGCTGAAACTTTTTAGCTGATGCATTCTATGTGTAGTATGCTGGCAGTTCAGAGTAAAGTAGTGTCTTTGCAAACATATCATCTCTACAGAATGAGAAAAATGCAGTTAACGTGGTTGACGGTGGTAACAATGCTCGTGCATGTGAAATTTTCTGTAGTGAAGTAGACGCGCTGTCCATTTTCAAGGTGCACTACCAAATGAACAACTGCTGGATGTCGTTCATGAATTGGAAATGACAAAATGTTAGAGATGGCGGACGACATTTGTTGGGAAAATCTTCGAAAAGAATATTTCCATTTTTAGTGACATATATATATATATATATATATATATATATATATATATATATATATATATATATATATATATATATATATATATATATATATATATACATATATATATATATATATATATATATATATATATATATATATATAAAAATCAATGTTTGTGTGTTTGTTTGCCCCATATAGACTCGGAAACTACTGAACCGATTTAGCTGAAATTTTCAGGATATGTTTGTTTTGATACCGGATGTTGAACCATCATGGTTTGAAATTCAACCTGTCACTGTTAGAAATAGGTGACCACAATTTATGCCATAATATTCGAAACTAATATTTATAATTTTAGTGATTTCTAATTATAGCCACGTTAGTAATTGCGCATGCGCCCTGCAGCCAACACCTCCTCTAAAACATAGAGTAGGTCGTGGTACAGCAAACAAGATTATATCTATATCTGTGCAGGCAATGCCACAATAACTATATTAGACACGATTTCTATTTTTTTTTCCCAAACATCCTTCGATGAGTTGAAAACTAGCCGATGGATTGGTAGGGAAAAAGAGTGGGTGGAAAGGGGGGGGGGCATCAGGGACTATCTCGACGTCTGCGCAGACATTGACTGCGACATTAACCGTGTTAGACACGTGCGATTTCTTTTGTTGTGCCGTTTCATTAATATATTTGGAATATCTGTCTATGAGAAAACAATTGCCTGCTGTTTTGAGTTGTGTTATAATCGGGACACTGCAGTAGGGACACACATCTAAAATAGTTATGTTCTCTTTTCGTTATTCCGATCGAGTGGTTATTTGGTCAAATGGTTAGAACACTCGGCTCTCGAGAGGGAGACCAGAGTTCGAATCCGCAGTAGTTTTTTTTTTTTTTAATACTTAGGGCTAAAATAAAATCCTCACCTGCACTGTCGTGGCGACAGCACTAGCCATATGGCCCTTAGTTATAGGGGGGGGAAAGATTACTAGGGGACTTTAAGTCCAGTAACGCTTTAACCCCCAAATACAGCCCCTTTGTATTGTGGTTGGGCGTTCACCGTATCCCTTTAGTAAGACCGCCTAAGGTTATGGCATTTTTCTGTACATCAAAAACAAATACCAACATAAACCCCAAAATACAACATAAACAACAACAAAAACAACAACAACAACAAACAAACAACAAAATACAACAACATACATACATAAAAACAAAAACACCCAAAAACAACAACAACAAAACAACAAAACAACAACCAAAAAAAATCCACAAACAACATACAACACAACATCAACAACATAAACAACATACAACATACATACATACAACACACAACATACAACAACAATCAACATACATCATAAAATACAACAAATACTACATACATACAAATCAACATACATACAACATGACATACATACATAAAATACATACATACATAACAAAATACATAAAAACAAATACATCCA
>CAJHNH020001975.1:130000-132425 GCA_905116865.2 Candidula unifasciata | reverse complement strand
CGAACTTGCACAAGGACAAATGGGAAATCAATGCATCGAGAGAATATGGCGGACCGTAAATCCATGCGCATAGAAAAAAAAAGGCTATGCACATTTGATGCGGACATAATGCAGGCGCGTAAAATATAGATGAACAATGATGTCTGCTGTGTAGGGGGAAAAAAACAACAACGTGTGAAGAGAGGCGGACAGACAAAGAGGAAAGGGGGAAAAGAAGAGGATGACAGGGAAGAATATGAGATAACCCATTCTATAGAGTCTGAGACACAATAAGACAGGCAGAGACTGAGGGGTGGGTTGGGGTCAGTAAAAGACCCTTTATGAGAATCCACTTGGGAATAAAACAGGAGCTACAACCTACGTTATGCTGATAACACTTTCTTGATCGCGACAAGATAGAAACAACTACAGGTATCGATAGATCCATCGTAGCAAAAAGTGATAAACTGGGCTTCAGTCTGAATAATTGGAAGACAGAAGTAATGGTGATTTTCAAGAAAACTTTAGTGCCTAAATATATCATTAAAATCAAAAGCATTATTTTAGAAAAACATTACAGAACTTTAAGTATATGGTTTCCCATGAAGTCGGGGTATATTTGCTGATGAGGCAGGGGACGGCAAACAAATAAGCCAGTAAACTGGATGTACACGCAAAACTCAGGTCCAGGTAAAAGCCAAAAGTTCAAATGGACAAACTAACGGGACTTTTGGTGGCAATTTACAGCTGGTAAACGAGAAGAAGAAGAAGGAGGAGAAGAAGACGAAGAAGAAAGAGAAGAAGAAGGAAGAAGAAGAAGAAGAAGAGAAGAAGAAGAGAAGAAGAAAAGAAAGAGAAGAAAAGAAGAAGAACTTTTTTTCTTTCATGAAGAAGAAGAAGAAGAAGAAGAAGAAGAAGAAGAAGAAGAAGAAGAAGAAGAAGAAGAAGAAGAAGAAGAAGAAGAAGAAGAAGAAGAAGAAGAAGAAGAAGAAGAAGAAGAAGAAGAAGAAGAAGTATCTGGCACGTGGATAAAATCCGACGAAAGATGTATCATAGAGATTAAAAACAGAATAGGACAGGTTAAAATTGCATGAAGAACATTTTGTGCCATAAATTTATGTCACTGGAGGTAAGGACAGGAATTCTCGCAAGCTATATAGAGCCAGTTTTAACATACGACTGTCAATCTTGGACAATTAAAAAAACAAGCCAAAAACTTTATTGAGGCCTGGGAGATTTGATTTGCTCAAGAATCCTTACACTTGTATGGGCAGCTAAAAAGAGCAACGCTGATGTTTTGAAAGAGGCGAGGGCTCGAAGACAAATTATCACAAACATCAACAAAAGACCGTCATCATTTTTTTTTTACGTTGTGGCAGAAGGAAACTGGAACATACTGTGACCACTGGAAAGATCTGTCGGGAAAAAGAGACTGGGGAAGACAACGCGATTCTTTACAGCCTTTTTGTGATGGCATAGAGAAGTGTCGACACACAAATCATACATGTTGTTGAGGATCTCATACCGTAGAGAGACATGATCCCCCCCCCCCCCCACCTCCCCCCCCCTCCAACCCGGGGGGCCATTTGGCATGGTACTTGATGATGATAGTGGCGCATCGGACATACGATGATACACTCATATTTTACATAGACTAATCGGCACGTGAAATGTTATATGGTAAACATCACGGCGGTCAACACCGCGGCGGTCAACTTCACTGTGGTCAGCTTCACAGAACATTGACTAGAGTTCGTTCCAAAACTCGTGTTCTCACACTTTAACTAATAACTCGAAAACTCATGTACGGTTCAACATTAATGTGTGCAGGTGGACATAGATAAACGTGGGGGAACTGACAGAATATTCATCTACGAATACAAAAGGCAAGAGAAGCTTTCATCGCACTTAAACATTTGTGGAGGTCAAAATATACATTAAAACTAAATATAAAATCTTCAATTCTGTCAAATCAGTACTGTTGCAGGGAGCTGAAACAAGGAGAACAACTAAAACAGTTACTGATAAATTACAAACATTCATTTACTGGTGTCTGTGCAGAATAGAAGGAGTTGAATGGTATGATAGAATCACTAATGTACAGCTTTGGGAGAGACCTAAACAAGTTCTAAGGGACCAATGTGTAAAGAAAAGACGCTGGCGTCGGATATGACACATGCTGACAACAATATAAATAGAATGCCTTTGCACTGGAACCCACATGGGCATAGAAATAAAGATATATTTAAACAAAAAACAACAACAACAAAAACACGAAGAGGGGAGTTAAAGAGTGTTATTAAAAACATAGGGAGGATATGGAGAGAGTTGCATGTAAATAAGAAGTATAGGACGGCTCTGCGTGAAGCCCTATGCTCCGTTGGGGGTTAGAAGGCAGAAGAATAATCGGCACTTGATATGTAATGTCAAAATATCCCGTCGGCCA
>CAJHNH020001975.1:92500-125000 GCA_905116865.2 Candidula unifasciata | reverse complement strand
GAGTGAGAGAGAGAGAGAGAAAGAGAGAGAGTGAGAGAAAGAGTGAGAGAGAGTGAGAGAGAGAGAAGGACAGACAGACAGTCAAAAGTAGCTGCACTGTTAAGTCGCTATAAACTTAACAGAAATAGCAGCTTTGTTAAAAGTATTTGTAATATAAGTTGAAATAGCCGCAACAGCAACAACAACAGCAGCAGTAGCAGCAACAGTAGTA
This sequence comes from Candidula unifasciata, assembly GCA_905116865.2. Taxonomy (NCBI): domain Eukaryota; kingdom Metazoa; phylum Mollusca; class Gastropoda; order Stylommatophora; family Geomitridae; genus Candidula; species Candidula unifasciata. The sequence continues at coordinate 124,789 of CAJHNH020001975.1, read as the reverse complement.
GTAGTAGTAGTAGTAGTAGTAGTAGTAGTAGTAGTAGTAGTAGTAGTAGTAGTAGTAGTAGTAGTAGTAGTAGTAGTATAGTAGTAGTAGTAGTAGTAGTAGTGGTGGTGGTGGTAGTAGTAACAGTATAAGATTTTGTAATAGAGGTAGTAGTAGTATTTGCAATGGGGGTGTTAGTGGTGGCAGCAGCCGCTACATCAGAAGTAGGACTGTGAGGGGAAGGGGGAGGGGGTCTTTCGAATTCGGAGTTTGTCCGCCTCAGAGGCAAGGTACTAACAGTAGGCACATAAATAAGTCAGATCTGTATCTGTAAAACGCATTTGAAGGCAACACTCAGGTCCTGGAACACGAGTAAACTCTAGAGGTTGACGAACACACAGAACTTTCTGCCAGAGTTTACAGCCGGCGAACTTGAAGAAGAAGAAGAAGAAGAAGAAGAAGAAGAAGAAGAAGAAGAAGAAGAAGAAGAAGAAGAAGAAGAAGAAGAAGAAGAAGAAGAAGAAGAAGAAGAAGAAGAAGAAGAAGAAGAAGAAGAAGAAGAAGAAGAAGAGGAAGAAGAAGGAGAAGAAGAAGAAGGAGAAGAAGAAGAAGAAGAAGAAGAAGAAGAAGAAGAAGAAGAAGAAGAAGAAGAAGAAGATGATGATAATGAAGAAGAAGAAGAAGAAGAAGAAGAAGAAGAAGAAGAAGAAGAAGAAGAAGAAGAAGAAGAAGAAGAAGAAGAAGAAGAAGAAGAAGAAGAAGAAGGAAATTAGCCCTGAAAAAATGGTGACCGTAAACAAGGTCTGAGTATTGCATACCACCGCGTACCACCATAAACAGGACCTGATACTAGTAGCACAAACTCCGCGCGCGGTTTCTTAGCTTCTGTTGTGTGTGTGTGTATGCGTGTGTGTGTGTGTGTGTGTGTGTGTGTTAGGGTAGGGGGAGAGACACAAACCACCTACCACCTAACAAGTATGTAATAAAAGTCGACTAAAAATGGGTGTATCCTTCGAAATCTGAATGCATCTACCTGAGAGGCAAGGAACCATCGGTCCACATACAGATTATAAGTCAGATCTGCATAACTCAGTTTTGGAAACAAGTCTCAAGTCCAAGAGTGGATGAACAACTAGAAATTTCCAGCCGGAGTGTGCAGTCGGTGAATTCAACGACGACGTCGATGACGACGACGAAGAAGAAGATGATGTAAAAAAGAAGAAGCAGAAAAAGAAGAAGAAGTTCCTTTCTAAAAGCATAATTTTCCACGCCTTTAGGCGTATGGTTCATATAGGACTTTACCTATATTTTATCTGCACTGGGTGAATGATGTGGTCAACACTACGCCGGGTACCTTTACTTCCCAGTACCTACTACCCACTTAAGGCTGGGTCGACCTGGGAGCCAAGGTTTTTTTTTAAATTTCTTTTTAGAAAAAATGTTCCGGCTCTGTTCGGATTGAAATCCATGGCCCCCTCATAGCGCCCAACCACAACACCACGGCAGTTCCCACACCACAAGAATACAACAAACATATATAATGCAGTCAATGTCAAGTAGCTCCACCCGGAAATTTTCACGGGCATCTGACAGCAAACACTAAGAAATACGACATCCCACATTTAACCCACTCGTTTCTGGTGTCATCCTCTGCCGCTGGATCGCCCAGATAAGTACCTGGTGATCAGCCCAGCAGCTGGCCCGGTCTGGGAGTCGGTGCTTGATCTATGATCACCGCTTCCGGTGGCAGGCACAACGCCCTGTGACACTGACCTAGCCAACCACATAGGCTTAATCTGATCAAAATCTGCCATTTTAAGATCCTCCAGATTTGGATGATCGTGAATACCTTATCATGGGCTCTGTCTTTTCTTGATACTTTTGGCATTAGTTCATTTTATCCCCATTTAGTGGTGAACTAACAATTTCAAATGCATTAAGAGGCGAAGAAAACAACCTGGTGTTATACAAACGTCCTAGTATGGGAGGCCATTTTTATTTTCTTATTTTAAAGCTCCACCAAGTCTTTCGTCGGGGGCCCTAATATAATAAGAAGAACAACTCCACAGGGAGGCATGTACAGCAGGGGTCCACCGATCATCACTAGAAGATCCCTCGTCAACAACTGTTTCGGCCCATAACCTCCTAGACAGTTTCAGAGGGTGGACCAACCTGGGTCATAACTCCCAGGCCTCGATCTTCTCCTGCTGCACTTTACCGGATGTTCTTATTTTAAAGTCTCAACCAGTCTTTCGGCGGGTGCCCTAATATAACCTAAAGCTTGAACGTGGTTTCTGTGATTTGCGCCCGGACGATTCTCATCCGAATGGTGGCACTTCGTGTCACCCAGTGTTTGTCGCTCGTTGTGCCGTCCTGGATGAGTTGAACTTCACTTACTCAACTCATGTTGAATAGGACTCAGCCTGAGAATATTCGAAAACAACATAACTAGAATGTCTTTACTGTGGTACCCACATGGACAAAATGGCAGGTCACAAAACACACTGAATGAAGTGCGGATAGAAAGATGGGAAAGGCGTGAGATAGGCTGCATGTGATAACCAATGTCATGTCGACTTGAACTGCATTTATTATGGCCATGCTCCCTTCAGGAATAAAGAGCAGTAGATGGAGCAGTCCTCTTAAAGTGTATATCATTGGGGTGAGATGAAAGGATCGTTTGTGCGCTTTTTCCAATGCATTGTACAAGTTGGTGTTCATTTCTGTTAGGTTGCTTCTGATGATGTCGCTCCATAACTTGCGTGGTCTTCCCCTTGTTCTGTGTTTAATATATTTCTTCAGCGTGGCTCTCTGTGGCAGTTGGTACCAAGGCATTCTCGTCAGGTGACCAAACCATCTCATTTATTGTTTTTAAATGAATTGTATGACTGGTTTCAGTCAATAAGCATTGAGTCCAATGTATTTATAATTTTTGTTATGTTTATTATTTAATCTATACTTTGTTAGTAAATATTTATGTTACATATGGTGACACTTAAATGGTCTGAGATAAATTATGTACGTATTTCATAGTTTGTGCATAGAAGTTCTAAGATAGACATGGCTAATGAAGACACAGTTATTAGGCGTGCTGAGTTGATCATGCCTCTTAATACATTTGTTTCTGCAACGAGGCGCTGTCGTAATTTGTATGTGACAGATTCAATTAGTAACTAGAGCTTTCGAACAGTATGCGAGTGTAAATCAGTACACGTGTTTCTTCAAGATAGCATGTATCTAAGGCCTCATCTGTTTATATGTGTTAATTTCTCTCGTAGTTGTGTTATAATCGCCAGTTTTTCGTTTCTTTTTTGATTAGTTCTTTCAGTCCCAATTAGTTGTTGAATGTTTTGTTTACCTACTCTGTCCTAGTTGATTCGTTATATCAAATTATTCAGTCTAAAATAATGTATTACACTGTTAAATCCCATTGGGAGTCAAAGTGGCGGAGCGGCTAGATGCTCGCCTGCGGATCGGAAGGTCAAGGGTTCGCTCTCTGGCGGAGCTGGACTTTAAAAAAAATATGACCTTGGCTCTCAGGCCGACCTAGGCTTCAGTGGGTACCGGGTGCAGTCCCGGGAAGTAAAGGCGGCCGGCGTGATTCTGAGCACATCACCCATCTCGTGTCGATTGGTGTATAAAATATAGGGCAAGCCCTTAATGCCCTATGCGCCTAAAGGCGTGAAAAAGGGCCCTTTACTTTTTGTTAAACTAAACCCCATTTACACGACTTTCAAAACCATCAAGAGTCAGCGTTGTAAAAATATTGGCTAACCGAGAACGCATAGATAAATTATGAAGACAAAGAAGAAGGCATTCGTCTTGCTAAGTATCTTGCTTAATTGCACGTTTTGTGCTGCACGTTCGTTTTACCTCTGATAGTTTAATCCAGTCAAGCTGAAGTTAAACTGTCAAATAATGCGGACACGAACAATAACATTTGATTGCCAGGCATATTTTGCTGTATCTCGTCAGGTGCGTTACTACAAAGGTAAATCAATATATACAATGAATCTTTTTCTTACTGAAATGCATAAACCACATTGTTGAGTTGCTGTACATCAATCTGCCAGAAATTCTAAATCACTCACGTGAGTACCATGGTAACTTTAAAATGATCACGAGATCTTTCTGTTTACATAACATAGGAGAGTAGAGTTGTATTGATATGGTTTCGATCACTTTTAGCAAAGGTCTGTTCGGTGTGTTGTTATATTATTAATTAATTAACTTAATCCTAGAAATGTGTTACATCAAAGCATTCAGACTCGGATGACTGTAAAACTCAGCCATCCGGAGCCGCGTTTTTGATACAATCCCAAAGTTTCGTGTCTATTCTTCTCAGTTCGTGTAAGAATAAATATCGACTGTTTACTTGTTTCTAATTTCTTTTATCAGTTTCCGGTTTCAACCATCTGTAGAAGCACCATCTCTCCTTCTGCAGATTCAACACTGGCTCTGTTGTTTGGGTGTTATGTCACAGTTCACTCCAGCAATACTTCTCTTTTCTCCAACTGTCACACGACTTTAAATGACAGTCGACGAAAGTGTACAGCAATTCACGAATTTATTATCAATACAACACAAGCGACAAGAATCAACAGTAGAACTAATCACTTACGCCTTCGGACAAGCTCGCCTTGCTCACGCTCTAAGTCTCCAACAACGCTTTAGACGATGGACACTGGAATGTACACGACAGGCATAACTAACCGGCCGTAGAAAACAATTGATGTCCTAAACAGTAACCCAGCCCAGCTTCTCTCCTTGACGTTCAAGACTAACAATCACTCGATTCCTATCCAGATCCACTCTTGATTCAGTTTCATTTCCTTTCAATCTGGGGTCCAGTCCCAGAATCACCACCTCATTCTCACGATAAATCGGACGCTGTGAAGCACTCTTGGGTCAAATCTACAGAATGTCAGAGCAAAGTGTCAATTATCTTGAAATACTAATTCAGGGCGGGAGGGCAGGAACATCATGATAGGACTTATATACTGAGAGGGCTGAGTGGTCTCGAGGTATGTTATCCACCTCGGTTGCTGGAGGTCCCGGGTTCAGGCCTCGGTAAAGGCTGTGATTTTTTCACGTGTACCTAGTAACTTACTCTGAATAGTAGGATCTGAAGCCCGTGTGTATTGTTGCGCCCGTTTAAAAAAAAAAAAATCCCTCTGGCAGTTGGAGATTGAAAGGAGTAGCATAACGGCACTGCCCGAGCAAAATGTAGAGTTAAAAATCTACCCAAAGTATTTCAGGATCCTCGCCGGTGCTGCTGAGTTCGTGCACTGTGCTGAGATTTTTATAACTCTGTTTGAGTTAGAAGTAGAACGGAGCACTTATGGGTTTCTACCCTTGTGCCATGATGTTGATCTGTTGTATAAAGCACTAAGGATTTATGTACACAGCTCTTGAGAATTCCCATCCTCGTGTCAATTGACAAAGGAAGATTAAATAGAATATTCTTCAAATTGCTAGCCTATAGAGTTAATCAAGTAACAGAAAGTGTGTCGATCGGCACTCATAGAAAGAAATAGAAAGATAGAAGAACACACTAGGCAATATAACAATCGAAAGCTATAGTTACCGTGCCGGGAATTGAACCTGTCACCTCCAGACGGCGTGTGCGCCTCGCCATGAATACAAGTGCACTAAGAAGATGGTCAACTAGGCAACCCCCCCCCCCCCCCACCCCCACCCCCGAAAGGGTTCTTATTGGCCATGTATATCGCACAGCTTGAAATCCACAACTATGGAATACAGTCAGAATTCATTTCAAACCATTGAAATGGCACCATAGGTTACACAAATTTATATTAAGGAAGCATATGTCGAATAACACTCATAGCAACAATTTACGAACACTTTGCACTTTTTCTTCTTTCTAGACAATGGTATATCGCACTAGGTAGAGGTATCGAACTCATAGCCTCTGACGGTGGCCAGTTTGATACCGAGACCAATTACGGCCTGGGATGAAGTTCCTCCTCTCCATAGAAGAAAGCCTGTAGAGACCATATTTTGCCTATGCATTATGATCTTTCTCTCTCTCTCTCTCTCTCTCTCTCTCTCTTCCTCTCTCTCTCTCTCTCTCTCTCTCTCTCTCTTCCTCTCTCCTCTCTCTCTCTCTCTCTCTCTCTCTCTCTCACTCTAACACTCTCTCTCGACCTGCCTTGTTTACTCCAAAGAAAAGGTAAAACCAGTACGTTTTGACCAAGGCTGGCTAAAGATGCTGCCGAATCAGAAGAGTAGTGCTCTATCTGTCCGCCTGTCGGAGCTTCCTTCCTAGACCAGCTGTCAGACATGGCTAAGGGCCTGGTCTGCCCTGCCATAACATAAAATTTTCAGGTTGCATTTCCTCTTCCTAGGATAAGGCTAGTATCCTCCGCAGTGCGCTTCTCCGCCCGAAGCCGTTGACACAATAGGGGACGTCAGGTTTGGTATACGCCGCCCAAGATTCGGAGAAGACAGGTAGTAGACGATATCTGAAACCCAAGGCAGAAAGATCAGGCGAAGTCCCTAAAAGCACGAGTACCAGCTAAGTAGAAACAGCTCCCATGATAAGATGATTAGTTTATTTGAAAGTTCACCTATTACTCCATGCAATCATAACCGTTTAGAAGACACGAACCTTAAGAGACCGCAACGAACTACAAGTTGTAGTCAATCCTGTTCTTCTCTCTTCACTTCCTCAAGAAAGATCGACAACCATCGAGAAAGAAGCTACCCATTATCCACTCAAACAGAGAGGAGGTAATTCATGAAACAACTTCATCGAAGAGACAAAACTCAAGTGTTTCCAGCTCATTTCTGAAATTTAATTATAATGCATACATGCACAGAACATAAGCCTCTGGTTGCCAAGGACGCTTTCGACATATGTTTCCTGGTTTGGCATGGTGGTTTCTTCGATTACCTGGCTACTTCCTGCATTTACCCCACCAGGTAACGTCAACCCGTCTGGAACGGGTTAGCTCCAATGCCTGGTTGTATTTACTAAACGGAGTTCAGGACGACTGAGGAGCATATCCGATTATGTTGGGGGGAGAGATGTGAGCTGCGGGGTAATGTGCTATTTGTGTCAGTTTGATCAAATAAAACACGGAAGTTACCAGTAAATGAGCTTAAATTTGAAACATAGGTGGCACTTCGCAAGTGGTTGAGAAGAAATAATCCAAGACATAACCGAGGTTTGGTTAACATTTAGAACGACGCTCATACAAAATTAAAACTCTACATTTTCAGACAGCACCAACTGTTGTTATTTGTGATAAGTGTTTTATGTCAGTCTATATGTTGACAACAAGACCAGTATCAATGTTTCAAAACATTCTGTGCAGTTTCTTAATATCATTGTTTCCGTCTCTTTATCATTTTGCAATTCTTTTTATTCATAGTCATCATCATCATCTTCTTCTTCTTCTTCTTCTTCTTCTTCTTCTTCTTCTTCTTCTTCTTCTTCTTCTTCTTCTTCTTCTTCTTCTTCTTCTTCTTCTTCTTATTCTTCTTCTTCTTTTTCTTCTTCTTTTTCTTCGTCTTCTTCTCTTCCTCCTCCTTCTAGGGAAACTATTTTTGACAATGAGGCATTAACATACCGACCGTCTTTACATCTTAAAAACTTTCCTGGTACTATTGTGGGTCAATATTTAAGCCCAAGACAATTATGAATCTCCATCAAATGCACTGGAAGACATGCACTGGAAGACATGCACTGGAAGACATGCACTGGAAGACATGCACTGGAAGACATGCACTGGAAGACATGCACTGGAAGACATGCACTGGAAGACATGCACTGGAAGACATGCACTGGAAGACATGTACTGCCGGGTGGAAACATACACGCAAATAGACACAAGTGTTCGCTTGCACTGCGACAGACAGCGGTCTTGATAAACGTGTATGCAATCATGAAGACAGGCAGTCATGTATGTGAACTGAATAAATGGCTTGCAGTCCGGCAGTTAGACGCACATATTTGCATACATATAGACCTGTATTTTATAGACCAGTATTTTATAGACCAGTCTGCACTCGGTGAGCTATTTGGTCAACATGACGCCGGCCGCCTTCATTTTCCAATCACTTATTTAAGGCTGGGACCACCTGGGAACCAAGGACAAAACATTCGGGTCCGTCAGGACTTGAACTCACAATCATCATCCTCACCATCATCATCATCATCATCATCATCATCATCATCATCATATATTATTAGTTGCGTATCCTTTACAGGACGTTGCAGAACCAACCCCAACAGCCCCTGGCTGTTGTGTGGTTTCTCTAGGCAAGTTACATCCAGTAGTTTGCCATTGCTTCTGGACGGTCGGCTTTCTTGATACCACTGTCGAAACCAACGCAAGGCGCATTGCCCGCAGCTGGGATCGAACCTGGCATCCCGGCATTACGAAGCGAAGCGTTCGCATCGACTTAGCCACAGAGCCGACCATCATATATACGCACCATTATACGCACCATTATACGCACCATTATACGCACCATTATACGCACCATTATACGCACCATTATACGCACCACATAAATGTAGACCGGCTGTCACCAACAATCTTTTGCTATGTGCCCCCTTGAATATATGGTAGAACATCACCCCCTCCCGCCCTCTCCAACACTCACACCAACCGCCTCCCTCCCAAAATAATAAAATAAAAATAAATAAAAAGAGGAAACAGTGGGGTGGGAGGGGTTGTGAGGGGGGGGGGGTGTCGATCCCGCAAGCAATGTTAATAAGAACAAAGCAATGCTAATAGGAACTTCAAGGTGAACAAAAAAAAAATCTAAGCAATGTTAGTACGAACTTGGAGGTGGGAAAAAACACACAGCCACATAAAATAATGTGTCAAATAACAAACGAACCAGTCACCAACAATCAACTGCTAATTTAATTTTCAAATATTGATGCGATCTTGTCGTTGTATTGCCTTGATGATGTCTGCTCATTTTTGGTCATATGCTGGACAAAGGCACAACAATGACCACTCTCCAAAACAAGCTGATAACGCTGTTTTGTTTTCAAAACTGTTAGAGCTGAAAATCCGAACTATTCATCATCATCATCATCATCATCATCATCATCATAAACCACTTCTGTCGTTAAGCGTCGTGGGGAGGAATAATTTGCGATCCAGTGCACGTTGGCTGCCACCGGCTATTGTCATGCCATGAAGGCTTAGAGTGTCTTTAATGTTGTCGATCCATGTATGCCGCGGTTGTCCTCTTGCTCTTGTAGCTGATCTTCTGAGATGTGGTGCTTGTGATAGTATTTGATTTGCTGCATTCTAACGAGATGGCCAAACCACTTGATCTGCTGTTTCTCGACGATCTCCTGCCTGTTTCTGAATTTTCGCTTGCTGCTGTCATTAGTTTGTCGATGGTGCTCATTTGTTGTCGTTAGCTCGCTATCGAAAACTGGTTTGTTCGTCGCGTGTGTAATGTGAGCACTGTTTGAAGTACGCTTTTTCTTTAAATTCCTCTATAATTCCGAATTATTAAAAGTACAAATGCACTCACTTTCAAAACTAGTTGACGGTCTCATGCCCCCTTAGAGCCCTGCTCCCCATTTCCCCCTAGATTGGACCCCAGCCTACCCCCTCCCCCTTTCTTAGCCAAGTTCGACTCCACTGATGTACACAGAAAAACAGAAGGGAAAAGAAAACTAAAACATATTTCTTTGTGCGTGTGTGTGGTGTGTGTGTGTGTGCGCGCCTTTCTACTCCCTAACAGGCGTCTGTGGCTTAGGCCTTGCGAACTTGCTTCGTAATGCCGGGGTGCCGGGTTCGATCCGAGCTGTGTGCCTTGTGCCTTGCGTTGGTTTCGACACTGGTATCGAGAAGCCGACCTCCCAGAAAGCTATGGCAAACTACTGGACATAAATTTGCCTAGAAAATCCCCAACAGCTAAAAAATGCTGGGGTTGGTTCTGCAACGTCCTGTAAAAGACACTCACTAAGAGAGCAAAGGCCCTCAACCAACTTACGCCAAGTCGTTCAATCCTTCGATATGGCATGCATCTCTCCCCATGTCCTGCCTTTCTTTATTTTATTTCACTCTCTATCTCCTTCCTCCATGTGTTTTATCTTATTCCTGTTTTTTTTTCTTTACCCCGTGGGTTCCACAACAGATACACGTCTACACACGCACACGCAAAAGGAAATTCATGCAGACAGATAGACATACAGGTTATACAAAGACAGTTAAAGTGAAATAACAAATTAATTGCAATAACAATAATTATTATGGAAATGAATAACTTAATGCCGAGGGAATGGTTCCAAAGCGTTTGGATATACCATATTTGTATCACACAGGTTCGACTCACGGCACAGGTATCCAATCTGCCAAATAATGTCGGTCACGTGCGCTGGAGGCCGACAGGGGCGCACAAAGGACATATTAAAATCACCTTATTGCAGACAGCCATTCATCCGTGACACAGCCTGACCATCGGTCTGGAAACGAGGAATCAATCACGAAATTTCTCGCGCCGCACCTCGCGCGCCACCCAGTGCCAGACTGCGCACGCAACTGCATTCACGCGCACGCTTTCTCTCACGTGCGTCACACATGAGCGGGCACGATAAAAAAAAAAAAAGAATACCAGCGGTAACCGCTGACAATGGAACCAAACACAATTGGAAACTAACTCTATGTTGTAGGCCGGCGTGATTTTCCGACATAAGTCATTGATAAAATATCAATTTCAAATATTCTCTTTTTATTTATGATGGCGTGATTCTCATAAATTAATCGGTTTCTACATAGGCGCCGGATCTTCAGGCTCCCTCCCCCACCCACTTTCCCACCGTCGAACCCTATCACAATTTTAGTGAGGTTGACACTCCCTCCCAAACCCACCCCACCTACAACAAATAAATACGGTAGGCAGGTAAGTTGTAAACCACCAGGACATCACACAAGCGATAAACACCTCGTGACATAAAGTGCCACAATGTGGATGAGGATCATACGTGGAGAGGTCATGGAAACCCATTTTAGCTATTAGGCCACACTTAAGAGAAAAACACCGCTTTTAGTGGACTCTTACGACATGTACGTAGGAAGCATTGTGTCTATCCCCACTCCACCCCCACACTCCTGCAAAAAGGCCATGGAATCCATAATTGATGGTTGTAAACGTAGTGGTAAATTTAATGAAAGTAAACGATCCTTTTCACAACAAGGGTAAGCGGGCATATGGTATGCTTCTTCTTCTTCTTCTTCTTCTTCTTCTTCTTCTTCTTCTTCTTCTTCTTCTTCTTCTTCTTCTTCTTCTTCTTCTTCTTCTTCTTCTTCTTCTTCTTCTTCTCTACTATTCTCTTCTTCTTCTTCTTCTTCATTCACTTTTCTTCTTCTTCTTCTTCTTCCTATTCTTTTTCTTCTTCTTCTTCTTCCTATTCTTTTTCTTCTTCTTCTTTCTTCTTATATTATTATTATATATTATTATTATTATTCTTTTTCTTCTTTTTCTTCTTCTTCTTCTTCTCTTCTTCTTTTTCTTTTTATTCTTCTTCTTCTTCTTCTTCTTCTTCTTCTTTCTTCTTCTTCTTCTTCTTCTTCTTCTTCTTCTTCTTCTTCTTTTCTTCTTCTTCTTCTTCTTCTTCTTCTTCTTCTTCTTCCTATTCTTCTTCCTATTCTTCTTCTTCTTCTCTTCTTCTTCTTCTCTTCTTCTTCTTCTTCTTATTCTCTTCTTCTTCTTCTTCTTCTTCTTCTTCTTCTTCTTCTTCTTCTTCTCTTCTTCTACTTCTTCTTCTTCTTCTACTTCTTTCTCTTTCTTCTTCTTCTTCTTCTTCTTCTTCTTCTTCTTCTTCTTCTCTACTTCTTCTTTCTTCTCTAACTTCTTCTTCTTCTTCTTCTTATTCTTCTTCTTCTTCTTCTTCTTCTTCTTCTTCTTCTTCTTCTTCTTCTTCTTCTCTTCTTCTTTTTCTTCCCCTTGTAAGGCACAGGCCCTTAAAATCTCATTCCATGTATGATATGATACTAATTTTATATATTTATAGTCAAGTTTAATGACCAAGAGGCAAATATAGACTAGTAGAGTATGAGTTTTGACAAAGAGTGATCAAATATAATGTTTACCCTAGAATACTGTAAACAAAAATAAAATGGGAAGTAACAGGAGAAAGAGAGAAAGAGAGAGGAAAGGCGAGAGAAAGAGAGAGAAAAAAAAAGCGAGAAATGAGAAAGTGACAGAGAAAAAGAGAGAGAGAGAGTAAGAAAGAAAGAGACGGTCACACACACACACACACAGAGAGAGAGAGAGAGAGAGAGAGAGAGAGAGAGAGAGAGAGAGAGAGAGAGAGAGAGAGAGAGAGAGAGGTAAATACAGGCATGTATATTTAAAGTGAAAACCAACAAACATTTTTTAGAATGTTCACAAATTGGGCTTGTAGACCCGTCTTAAATTCGGCACTTTCAAACACCCATCCTTCAATAGTAATTGCATTTCATAGATCAAACATGTTACATATCAAAATTCATTGTATAAATATTATGTAACAAATGGATGATCAGAAAAATACCTTAAAAAGGTAGATACAGAACCATGACATAAATAAATGCTAACACATGATGTAGGCACAGATGCCAGGCACACGCACAGCCAGAAACACACACACATAAATACATATGCATAAAGTACAAGGAGAGAAAGATTGTGTTTTTTGTGTTATCGAATGAGAGAGAGAGAGAGATAATGAAATATGGAGAGGGAGAGAAAAGAGAGAGAAAAGAGAGAGAGAAAAGAGAGGTAGAGAGAAAAGAGAAAGCGGGATAGACAGAGGCATACGGTGACAGAGAGAAAGAGAAAGAGAGAGAAAGAGAGAGAAAGAGAGAAAGAGAGAGAGAGACGGCGACAGAGAGAGATAGAAATACAGAAAGAAAGATAGAGACAGAGAGAGACAGAGAGAGAGAATGAGAATGGTGTATCTGCGTGTGTACATGTGTGTTTATACAAGAAGGACAAAACGATTGTGTCTGTGTGTGTGTGTGTGTGTTTATACACGAAGGACAAAACGATTGTGTCTGTGTGTGTGTGTGTGTGTGTGTATGTGTGTGTGTTTATTGAATGAAAGAGACAAAGACGGAGAGAGAGATGGCGACAAGAGAGAAGTAGAGAGAAAGAGAACCAAAGAAAGAGAGAAAGAGAGAGAGAGAAAGAGAAAGATAGAAAGAAAAGCAGAGAAAAAAAGAGTGAATGGGAGAGAGAGAAGCTAAGAAAGAGAGACTGGTACTGTGGATAAGAGCATGTAAACCTGCCTCTATAGAAGGTTTATTTATCTCTGTCATGCAATGCACATTAGGCATATCTATCTGACAAACATTCCGTCTATTTGTCTGTCTGTCTGTCTGACTGTCTCTCTCTCTCTTTCTCTCTCTCTCTCTCTCTCTCTCTCTCTCTCTTTCTCTCTCTCCTCTCTTCTTCCTGATCACACGCCTAATCCCCAGCTACCACGGCAACGTGAATAAATCTCTTCATTTCTCCCAGGCAAAAGATAACGAGAGAATATATTCAGTCTTCCTGCTCTCTGTACCTTCCTCCTCACCCCTTCGCCTCTAAATTAGGAGGAAGGAATATCTTTATCTCCCTTAGACAAGAACCATGGAGGAATATCTCAAAAACACATAAAACAAAACCGGCCCATTTTCCTGTGACTTCCTTCGGAGTTTAGCACTTAATTATTCATGTAGGCAGAAAGGCATTAAAACGATACCCCCTTATTAGCATTATCATTTTCGATCTATCACCCCCCTTCTCCCTGTCCATTTCTGGCTTCTTTTGTTTCTTTTGTTTCTTTTTTCTCGTCAGTGTTTATGATGATTCATCCCCATTGGGTATATGTGGCCAGAAAGCGCTGAGTGGCACATGACTTACTGATCTTGAGTGCTTCTGTGCAGTTGGGATCTATTGCGGATCAGTCTTGCAAGTCTGCCTCATTCTCGCTTCTTGTGTGGTGCTTCGGTTTTTTTTTTTTTTTTTCGATAGTGCGTTTGTTTGTTGCAAAGTAAAGTAAGGTATACTTTTCAGCGCACTCAAGTGTGTTGGGCATATAGGACTAGAACTATATTTTATAGGTCACTCGGAACTCGGCACTCGGATTCTATATGGTCAGAATCATGCCGGCTGCCTTTACTTTCAAGGGCATTACCTGGTTCCCACTCATGGCTGGATCTGGGAGCCAAGGTCATTTTAACAAGGCCCGAACCCACGACCTTCTGATCCGCATGCAAGCGTCTAACCACTACATCACGGCGGTTCTATAACCCTCTAGTACAGTTTCTATTAAAAAATGTAGGCTGTTATGTCTAAGGTTTTTATTCTTCTTCTTCTTCTTCTTCACTTCCTCTTTTACCGCTGTGGGTGTCGAGGAAGATATAAGGTTCTGTTTCTAGCTCTTCTGGCTGCCTCGACCATAGGCACATCGTGCTGTTGTAGAGTTTCTCTGATGTTATCCTTCCATCTTGTTCTTGGTCTACCCCGTGCTCTACGTCCTTCTTCTCTTTTCATGTATGCTTTGTATGGTATGGTGTCACAAGGCATTCTCTCTAAGTGGGCAAACCATTTCACTTGCTGTCTTTGTATGTAATCCAGAATTGGTTCTGTGCCGACTTGTTCTCTTATGATCTCATTCCTGATCTTATCTCTTATGGCCACTCCTACAGCCCTTCTCAGACATCTCATTTCCGTGGTTACTAATTTTCTTTTATGGTTTGTTATGAGTGACCATGTCTGGCACTGGTAGCACAGAGTTGGAATAAATATGCTTTGAATAAGATGTCTCTTTGTGCTGATTTCGATTGTCTTATGCTGTAAGAGAGGGGCTAGCTGTCCCAATACTTGGTTTGCTTTACTGCATCTAATGTCAATTTCTTTATCCAATTTCCCATCTTCAGTAAATGTAGTTCCCAGATATTTAAACTCAGATGCCTGTTTAATGCCTTTGTATTCTATTGCTATGTTTAGATCTGTCTTCTTTTTTCCTATTGACATTACTTCTGTCTTTTCAGTGTTGATTTTCATATTATTTGTTTTACATTCTTCATTCATGGATGCTAGATGTTGTTGCAATTTCATGGCTGTATCTGCTATCAAGGCCTGGTCATCTGCAAAGAGTAATTCGTTGATCTTACTAAAATCTTCATTCATGGGCTTGGCATTTTTGCATATACTGTCGATGTAGGTGATAAACAGCAGTGGTGATAAGACACACCCCTGTCTTACTCCAGATGTCACTGTGAAAGGATGAGATGTTCCCTGATTTATTCTAACTACACTTCTACAATCCCTGTATAAACTTTTGCACACTTCGATGAGGTGTTCGCTTACTCCATATCTTGCCATTATTTTCCATAATAATTGTCTGTCGACTCTGTCAAATGCCTTCTCCTGGTCTACGAATGCCACAAATAAGTTCTTATTGTATTCAATGTTCTTTTCTATTAACTGTTTAAGTGTGAAGATTGCATCTGTGCAGCTTCTATTTCTCCTAAATCCCATCTGTTCTTCTGCCAGCTGTGGTTCTATCACTGGTCTCAGTCTTGTTTCTATTATCTTGGCATACATTTTGCCAACATGGCTTAAAAGAGAGATGCCGCATTCTCGTTTGCTTCCTTTGTTCTTCCACAATGGTATCTAAGGTTTTTACCTTCTTCATTTTAGCATTTTGCAGCGAAAGCTGGAGAACTACTAAAGATATGAAACGAAGGTTAAATACATTGTTCATTTTAAACATCATCTTCATCGCACATCAGAAATGACTATAAGTGCTCCGATCTACCCCTGAGTTATGTCTCCAAGTGAACTTTAGGCTAACAACTCCCATTTTGTTCTGGTGGATGTAACGACGGTTGGCTCCCACATAGCTTTAATGTCTCCCAGTTTCAATTGGTACCCCCACCCCCAGTCTATTCAGTTAAAAATCAGGGTTAAATGCATTCGGACACAAACGCGGGAGGAAAACTTGAACATACAAAAGGATTAATTCATGATGGATGAAGAAATAAGGTAAATATCTGAGCAACCACTAGTAGGAACAGTTATAAGACGGAGAGGGTGACGCTAGATTGGACAAATTCTACGGTGACTCCCGTAAACAACTCTTGCCCTTCCGAATTCGAGAATTTAATCGCTTGCATTTATTTTCCCGTTTGATTATCATTAATTTTTGTTTGAAGACCAAGAAATACAAAAGACACGCGGACACAAACAAAATACAACACGCGCCTACGAGAACACGCACACGGCATATGGCGCGCACCCTGCTTGATAACAACACAAGAAAAAATATTACGCACGGGTAGTGAAGCCTGACGAAGCATACACAGGTAGACACTGTTCTTCAGCTATAACCTGATACAAGAAAACCTGTGCGAGTAGTTACCTCCGCTCCAGCTAACATAGCACAAAGGAGGTGACTGTACCAACATGTCGGGTAAAAACAACGAATGTCTTGTTAGTTAGTTGTGTATCATTTACAGGACGTTGCTGAACCAACGCAGCTTTTTTTAAGGTCTCGGGGGGGGGGGGGGGGCGGGGTTGGTTGTGGTTGCACTAGGCAATTCAATTTTACGTTTAGTAGTTTGCCACTGCTTGGAAACGGTCAGCTTTTGATGCCACTGTCGAAACCAAGGCGGTCTGTTGCCATATCGACAGCGGCTGGGATCGATTCCAGCATCTCCGATTTATGAAGTGCGTTGACAACGCTGATGTCACAGACGCCAACACAACTACAATCACTGCCCTGATTCCCCGTGTGGGTTCCGGGGCCCTTTTGTAGGAAAAACAGGTTTAAACCCATTGCCTGCCCAAAAGCATGTCGTAAAAGTCAACTAAGTGAGGGCTTACTTCCAAATCGGAGCGCATCTGCGTGAGAGGTAAGGAACCGACAGTCTGCATGCAATAAGTCAGACCTGTGAAACGGATGTGCACGCAACACCCAAGTTTCTGGAACAGGACTAGTGTCCAGAAATGGGCGAGCAACCAGAACTTTCCGCCGGAGTTTACAGCTGGTGAAATGAGAAGAAGAAGGAGACTGACAGGATCCATCGTTTAGGGTCGTGTCTGACTGGAGGAAGGCGGAGGGAGGGGGTTATAGGGGTTTACTAGCCTAAGGATTTAACGCCACATGGCAAACGTAACCATGTGGAACAAAAGTAACATCCACAAGTGGACGAACATTCAGAACTTTCCACCAGAGCTTACAGCCTGTAAACACGAAGAAGATTACGTATTTTTACTTTTGTGAGTAAATAAGTAAATTTTACCCCATCAGGACATCACACAGAGCGATAAACACCTGGCGACACAAAGTGCCACCGTGCGGATGAGGATCACCCGTGGAGAGGTCCCAGAAACCGCGTTTAGCCTTCAGGTGTTATTGCGCCCCCCTCCCCCTTTTCCAGCAAAAGCCTGGATGGGGCTTTAAAATAACGAAAAATGGAGTCCCAAATGGTGACGACTTTTAGCATCTAATTAGGTAACACACACAAGACATAAACCACATAAGACATAATCCACATAAGACATAAACCACATAAGACATAAACCACATAAGACATAAACCACATAAGACATAAACCACTTAAGACATAAACCACTTAAGACATAAACCACATAAGACATAAACCACATAAGACATAAACCACATAAGACATAAACCACATAAGACATAAACCACATAAGACTTAACCCGTAATGTGCGTCACATGTTATGCATACTGTGCATAAACATGTTCTGCATTCGTCCCAAACTGGTTGGTCGGCACGTCTTATTGTGGTATACAGCTAGGCTGTGATATTTGTGGTTTTCGGCTTCAACACACTTCGATTTCAAAATGTAATAACAAAGTCACTGTTTACGTCGTGCTTGTTAAGGTGCAGTGAGCTTGTCTGTTATCCACCAAATAGGGACCCAGAGTGCAGACAGAGAACATTGTTAACGTTTTATGCTTTTATACACTGTGTGTGCTGTATTTTATATATTGTACTATACATTTTATACATAAAAAACCCAACAGAAAAATACGCTAAATAAAATTCACACACAAATGGTATACAAAACACAAATTATATTTAAAATATATACTTGACACGGAAAAAAAATATATATATATATATATATATATATATATATATATATATATATATATATATATATATATATATATATATGCACACACAGACATATATAAATAATTTACTATTCAAACAAAATATAAAATATTATACTTAGGACAAATATATATATATATATATATATATATATATATATATATATATATATATATATATATATATATATATAGATATATATATATATACAAAGCAATATACAATTCAGACAAAATATAAAATAGTAAATTGAAAACACAATATATATATATATATATATATATATATATATATATATATATATATATATATATATATATATATATATATATATATATATATATATATATTTATATTGTGTATATATTTGTACATAAAATTATATAAATCACCCACAATATGTAAAATAATAAACAAAACACACAAAATATATAAAATAATAAAAACATACACAATATATAAAATAATATACAACACACAAAATATATAAAATAATATACAACACACAAAATATATAAAATAATATACAACACACAAAATATATAAAATAATATACAACACCCAAAATATTTAAAATAATATACAACACACAAATTATATAAAATAATATACAACACACAAAATATATAAAATAATATACAACACAGAAAATATATAAAATAATATACAACACAGAAAATATATAAAATAATATACAACACACAAAATATATAAAATAATATACAACACACAAAATATATAAAATAATATACAACACAGAAAATATATAAAATAATATACAACACACAAAATATATAAAATAATATACAACACACAAAATATATAAAATAATATACAACACAGAAAATATATAAAATAATATACAACACACAAAATATATAAAATAAATATACAACACACAAAAAATATATAAAATAATATACAACACACAAAATATATAAAATAATATACAACACAGAAAATATATAAAATAATATACAACACACAAAATATATAAAATAATATACAACACACACAATATATAAAATAATATACAACACACAAAATATATAAAATAATATACAACACACACAAAATATATAAAATAATATACAACACACACAATATATAAAATAATATACAACACACACAATATATAAAATAATATACAACACACAAAATACATAAAATAATATACAACACACACAATATACAACATAATGCACACAGAAACCACTATATATGTACTAGATAACAAAATGAGAGTCGTCGTGGTCTAGCGGCTAATAGCTCGCCTGCGGATCGGAAGGTTGTGGGTTCAGGTCCTGGAGGAGCCAGATATTAAAATATAAAAAAATGACCCTGGCACCCAGGTGGAACCAGCCCTGGCACCCAGGTGGACCCAGCCTTGGCTCCCGGGTGGACCCAGCCTTGGCTCCCAGGTGGACCCAGCCTTGGCTCCCAGGTCGACCCAGCCTTGGCTCCCAGGTCTACCCAGCCTTGGCTCCCAGGTGGACCCAGCCTTGGCTCCCAGTTGGACCCAGCCTTGGCTCCCAGGTCGACCCAGCCTTGGCTCCCAGGTCGACCCAGCCTTGGCTCCCAGGTCTACCCAGCCTTTAATGTCTGCTATGTACAATTCTTGGAAGTTAAACCGGCTGGTATTAAGTTGACTGCATCACACAGCATGCGCCTATTGGTACCTAAAATATAGGGCTAGTCCTATATGCCTAATGCGCCTTACGGCGTGGAGACAGGGTTCTTTTACTTTATTTGGAGAACACAATACATACAAGACATAGTTTTATAAAAATATAGCACAAATAATATATCAAATACATAATATATAACATAAATAATTTTTAAAAAAGACATCGCAAACATTACATACAATTCAGAATATATAACACACGAAGAACCAAAAAAATGCTCACACAATATTTAAAATATATAGTGCATAACACAGTATGCTGTTAACCAGTACACAATAAGTAATATGCATAATATATAAAAATATTCTACATAAAGCCCCCACACATAATATGTAACATATGACATATAACGCAAACAATATTTAAAATACATAGTGTACAACACCCCAAAAATAACAATAAATGATGAAGAAATTGAAAATGTCACAAACTTTGAATATCTAGGCTCTATAATACACAACAATGGAGACTGTTCGACAGAAATTAAAAGGAGGTTGGCCATAGCAATGCACAGATAGAACAGCCTCAAACGCCTAGGGTTAAGCACCAGCAAGGAGATCAAAATTTGAATTTTGAGAGCATGCATCTTCCCTGTGGCTACATACTGATGTGAGTCGTGGACTGTCTCTCAGTCCTTGAGAAAGAGAAAAGGGGCTTTTGAGCTGAACTGCTATAGAAAGATTCTTAGAATTTCTTGGACACATAAGATGAGAAATATTGACATCTTAAAAGATCAAAGAAGATTGGATAATAAACAGCATCCTTTCTCGAAAGCTGAAATGTTTTGGTCATATCAAGCGCCACGACGGACTGGAAAAAATTATAGCAGAAGGCATGGAACCAGGAAGGAGGGGCCGACTGACACGAAGATGGGCACAAAATATAAGTGACTCCTTGAGTATGAAAGTACATGAGGCGGGAGAGCTGGCGAGAGACCGAGTTTCTTTCAGGCAGACTGTGATGAGAGCGACGTTCTGCAAAGGACCTGCTACATGATGATGAATGTATAACACAAAATTTGCTCTTAACCAATACACAAGAAGTAATGTGCATGATGTATCACACACGACATACTTAACACACACAATATTTAAAATACATCATATATAACCCCCATACATAATATAAAACACACACGACACACACAATAATTAAAATACATCCTATATAACCACCATACATAATATAAAACACACATCTCATACACAACACACACACAAACAATATTTTAAAATACATCATAAATAACCCCCATACATAATATAAAACACACACGACACACACAATATTTAAAATACATCATATATAACCTCTATACATAATATAAAACACACTCGACACACACAATTTTTAAAATACATCCTATATAACCCCCATACATAATATAAAACACACACACACACACACAAATAATTAAAATACATCCTATATAACCACCATACATAATATAAAACACACATCTCATACACAACACACACACAAACAATATTTTAAATACATCATAAATAACCCCCATACATAATATAAAACACACACGACACACACAATAATTAAAATACATC
This sequence comes from Candidula unifasciata, assembly GCA_905116865.2. NCBI lineage: Eukaryota > Metazoa > Mollusca > Gastropoda > Stylommatophora > Geomitridae > Candidula > Candidula unifasciata. The sequence continues at coordinate 103,437 of CAJHNH020001975.1, read as the reverse complement.
CTATATAACCACCATACATAATATAAAACACACATCTCATACACAACACACACACAAACAATATTTTAAATACATCATAAATAACCCCCATACATAATATAAAACACATATGACACATTTAACACACATAATATTTAAAATACATCATATATAACCCCCATACATAATATAAAACACATATGACCACACACAACACACTAAACAAAAAAGTTAGTTGCGTATCCTTTTACAGGACGTTGCAGAACCAACCCTAACAGCCCCTGGCTGTTGTGTGTGTTTCTCTAGGCAATTTACATCCAGTTGTTTGCCATTGCTTTCTGGACGTTCGGCTTTATTTAAATTCATAATGCATACCCCCCCCCCCCCAATATGCCCCTAACCAGAACACAATATGTAATATATATAAATATATATATATATATATAGTATACAAAATACATTATATATAACCCTAAACATAATTTATAAAAGACGATATATATATATATATATATATATATATATATATATATATATATATATATATATATATGTGCACGCGCGTGCGTGTTTGTGTGGTGTGTGTGTGTGCGTACAACACACACACCTATGCAATATTAAAAATTATAGATATAGCTATAACCAAAAGTGAAAACAAGGTTCTTAGTTTAAACAGCAGAAAAACAGAAGGAATGGTAATTACAAAGAAAACTGACCCTCCAAAATGCAGCATCAAAGTAAATGGGACAAACCTCAAGCAGGTTGGTATGTTAAAGTACTTAGGTTCCCGATAACATCAGAGAGAAGATGTATTAAGGAAGTTAATTGTCAAACAGCTCAAGAAAAGGCAACATTTTACCAAATAATGACAATTTTATGCAATCTTTCTTTGTCCATTGAGACGAGAAAGAGAATGCTTAAATATTATATAAATCCTACGATGATATACGGATGAGAATCATGAACAGTTGGTAAATTAAAACTTATTTGGAAGCTGTGGAAATTTGATTTTATAAACGAATGATGAGAATACCCAAGATAGATAAAAAGAGTGCTGAAGACGTCTTGAAAGAAACTGACTCACAAAGAGAACTAATTGCACACAACGTAAAGAGGCAATCTCCATTATTTGGTCATGTGATGAAAAGGAGAAAACGTGTGACGATAGGAAAGTTGGAGGGGAGGAGAGGCAGAGGGAGACCGAGAGAACAGATGCTGGACAGTTTGACATCATGGCATAGAAGATCATCTGTGTCAGAGAGTTGATTGAAAGTACACGAGACACTAGATTGTGGATAGACATGACTACCAACGCAACACGGCATGGATCTTCAGAAGAATAAACAATCCAGAATCTAAAGGTTTATAGTTAACAGATCCCAAGATTTAGACTATTAATCTTAATCCTGATCGAGGTTTCAACATCGCTGCAATCTCATTTCCTCATAAGATTTAGACTTCTTCTTCTTCTTTCTTCTTCACGTTCACCAGCTGTACACTCTGGCGTAAAGTTGTGGTTGTTCGTCCACTTCTGGACTGCAGTCCTGCTCCAGAACCTAAGTGTTGCGTGTGCATCAGTTTTACAGATCTGATTCAATTGAATGTAGACTGCTGGTTCCTTGCCTCTCAGGCAGATGCACTCTGACTTCAAAGGAAGCTCCCCAGTTAGTCAACTCTTACGACATGCTTTTGGGGAGGCAGTGGGTCTATTCTGAACCCACACGGGGGAGATTTAGACTATGTTATCCCCGTGATTGTTCCGGGGCCCTATTGTAGGGAACACAAGAATAGACCACAAGAAGTCGACAAATTGGGAGCTTCCTTCGAAGTCGGAGTGCATCTGCCTGAGACGCAAGGAACCAACAGTCTGAATACAAATTAGTCAGATCTGCCAAACGGATGCACACGCAAAACTCGGGTTCTGAAACAGGACTGCAATCAAGAAATGGACGAACAACCAGAACTTTCCGCTGATGAAAGCGAAGAAGAAGAAGAAGAAGAAGAAGAAGAAGAAGAAGAAGAAGAAGAAGAAGAAGAAGAAGAAGAAGAAGAAGAAGAAGAAGAAGAAGAAGAAGAAGAAGAAGAAGAAGAAGAAGAAGAAGAAGAAGAAGAAGAAGAAGAAGAAGAAGACTATGTTATTGGATAAATAGGAAACCCAAGTATCTAACAGAAGGCAACGAATTTTCACGTCAAAAAGGTACACCAGATATGTATTTCAGCGTGTGATCTGGATTAAAAAACAACCCTAGACAAGATAACATCAAGGCCAGAGAGCAAATCGTTGATAACAAATTAACGCGCATAAAAAAACAGCAATTTGAAGACCTAATGTGGAGCTAACGTTGTTTAATTTTCGAGACCTGCCCCTAATTGCAGAAACTGAACCAACATCAAAAATCCTTTCAGGTGCAATCGATAATCATTTACCCAGCCGGCTCGTTTGCCAAAACATGGCATACCCAGCAGAAAGCTAATAGAACAATCACATAGGTGCGTGTAGAGCGGCTTACGCCGGATATTCACCACTTAATTAAATCGCTGTCATGTTGCTGTTTAATTAACTTACTTTCAATACACAGATCAACTGTTGTTGTTTCTTATTTTTTTTATCTCTAGTGTTATTTATTTTATCCTTACTTTCATCCCTTTATCGCTATTATTGTGTAGATCTTTCAAATTAACGTTTTGTGTTGGCTTTGAATTATTTTCATTCCTCAACTACGATGCTTAAAATTTTACACGAACGAACCTTAAGTTGATGGTGTTGTTGATGGTGTTGATGATGATGATGACGTTCATCCCCACTAGGACATCACACTGAGCGATAAACACCAGGTGACACAAAGTGCCACCATCCGGATGAGGATCAACCGGGGACAGGTCCCAGAAATCAGGTTCAATCCAGAGGCTGGAGAAGGGCCCCGACAACATCCAGGGTGGGGCTTTAACACACACACACAAAATTGCGTCCAACATTGGAAGGCAGAATTTGTACTTATCCTGGAGTTGGATTTTTTTCGGCCACTGATTTATTTAAAAAAAAAAAGAAATAACTGGAAGAAAGAAAAACTCTTGGGGTTTTGGACTATGTTACGAGGGTTGGACGTTTATTGTTTATTCGACGGATCAACGTCATGGCACAGGGGTGTAACCCATAAGTGCTTCGTTATACTTTTAACTCAAGCCTGAGTCGGAAGAATCTCAGCACAGTGCACAAACTCCGTTGCACCGGCTAGGATTCTGAAATACTTTGGGAAGATTTTTAACTTTAAATTTTGCCCGAGAAGCGCCGTTAGACAACTATTTTCGAACTGCCAAGCGATTTTTTTTAAACGTACGCAAGAATACACACGGGCATCCAATTTTACTACCCAAAGAACAGGAAAGATTACTAGAAATTCACATGAAAAATTCCCAGCATTCACGGGGGCTTGAACCCGGGAGTTGTAAGTTGCAAGAGTCTATGTACTAATAAACATATTCCTAAAGACAACCTTCATTGTGGTGACTGCACACCATTAACAAAAACTGTCCATGCAACTCTTAATTATACATCTTTAAAACGACGCTAACTTCGTTGGATTATAACATGATTGAGTGACGTTCAACCCAGCCATTACCACAGAGTGGCACTAAGTGCCACCATGTGGATGCAAATCATCTGGGTACAAGTCCCAGAAACCCCGTTCTATCGTTTGGTTATATTAGGGCCCCCAACGACAATCATGGTGGGCGTTTTAAAGAAACAAATAAAAATTACGTGGTATATTAGGATGGAGTTGAGTGCTAACTGTAACGTGTTGCAATTTTTGTTAATGTTGCCACGGACACATAAGGCTGATTTAAGTAGGTAATAATAATAAAAACAATAAAAAAAATAATTATAATATGCCGAAATATAAATGATTATAATGCTACATCTAAAATAATTCAACAAATACTTTACAAGTTATCTTCTATACATTGTTTTAGAAAGCGGCTAAACACCCTTTAAAAAATTTAAAAAAGTAAACTCCCAACTAAAAAAAAAAAAACAAGTGATAGGGGACCTCAAAGTGCCCGGACCATTAGATTCCAGCTCCCACAGTGTACAACCGTCTGGATCTCCTGCTCACATCCCCACACATCACTCCATCAGTAGCAACTTCCTTTGCGACTCTCCTGCCTACAGAAGCTACACCACAAATCGCAGTTTTCTGAAATCAGGCACAGAGACAGAGGAAATCCCCAGCAGGGCAACCAGACAGCAGTATATTAGCGCGGTATCTGGCTGCGCGCCTCCCACAACACACAGCAACCCGGCCAGAAACCAAAGCATAGCAACCGTTTTTTAAAAACTGCGATTACCAATCTTCAAAGGAACTGGCAATAAAACTCGGGCTGGTGTTGAAGTGAGGACTGCTATCTCAATAACCAACCCGACAAGGTAGCCAGAATGCTAAGACAGATCTCTCAGAAAGCTGGTTCTCAAACAGTTAAGAACAATCTGGTCTGGTCTGGTCTGGCCACAAAGAGGAGAAGGCTGTGTGTTAGACGGTGAGATCTAGACTGCACGATAGATGTCATCAAAGCTATCGGCTTCATGGTATAAATTTTCTAACACATGGACGGAAGAAGAGGACCAACTATCGGTCACCCGCATACAATCCAGCGCTTTGAGAAACAGTATGATTCCCTGAAATGTCAATGTTTTTTTTTATTCTTCTTCCTCATTTTCTTCTTCTTCTTTTTCTTTTCTTCTTCGTCTTCCTCTTTTTTCTTCTTCTTTTTTTTTTTTCTGCTTCTTGCTTTTTTCCGGTAATTGCATTGTACATGTTCACGGCATAGATGCTATAGTTTTCCTCGTTTTGGCTCACAATTTGTGGCCCTTTGAAAATAAAGTTCGTTCGTTCAATTGTTCACAACTTCCAAATTTTGGGCCCTGTATTTTCAGAGTCAGCTTTCTGAGTACATTTCTCTGTGCAACAATTTCAGTGTCATACAAAACCTCTCATGCTCATTTGTGTAACCGCCTGTCACGGATGAGCCACAGTTTGGGAATCCCTTTCTGAAAACGACCTGTCAGAAAACTAGCAACTGTAGACGCTGAAAGGTGGAGTTTAAAAACAGAAATCAGTGTAAAGGGATGGCGTGTGGGGATTGGAACGTGTAATAGCCGTCACACTGATTTTCTCATTCCCATCACAACCCTCCCCCGGCACCCTCGCATCCTTTTAAATACTTATCTAAAAAAAAAAAACTTCAAAGTCAACAGCATAAAAAAAAAAAAAAAATGCCCAACCGCGGACGAAGGGGAAAAAAAAAAAAACTGTTTTGGAACTCATCTAGGGGTAATTATGAAATCAAAGAAAAGCACGGCAATGAAACTTGCTTTCCAGACGCACAGAACATTTTACGACCGGTTGACGCTTCGTTAGGTTCCGCAGTGGTTCTAAAGTTTTAGTCGGTTCATGGGTTCCTACAGCGTTGTTTCACAAGCCGGTGATCATCCTACCTGGGTGGTGAAGCTTGTATAGGGTAGATTCAGTGAAGGAGGACATACCACAGTTAATTCTCCCTATACCATGCAACCTATTGTCAATTTAATATCATGATCAACATCATCCTCATCGACGTCCTCGTCATCATCATCATTATGTTCCCTTTGTACGTCTATACTGCTCGTTGTCTGTTTTTTCGCTCCTTTCTATTCTGTGCAATGTTTGCGATATCATGGATAGAATCCAGTCCAGAATATTTAAACTGCCCCATCGGTAATTATTCTTTTCCGAATTAAGTTGTTCGCAAATATTTCAGATTGAGTGTCTTTTTTTTTTTACACCTTGCCTTTTTTAGAATGATTCCTAACGCACCTCAATGTACAGTAGATACATGAGTATGGAGTCAACGGGATCCAATCTCGGGATTATGAAGCGCCTTCAAAACCACTTTAAAAAAAAAAAAAAAATTACCCACTACTAAAATAAATTAGCATAAAGCAATAACCAACGATACATATAACATGCTGTGAATCCTAATACACGTCAAAAATGCTTGAAGCCAGCACACCGGGATTCTTTTTTTAACGTATCCAGAAACCATGAGTTGTAAACCATTTGGCTCGGTACTATGGATATCGCAACCCTCCGGCCTTGATTCCATTATAGGTACCGTTAATCTGGGAGAAATGTGGCTTTTCTGCCTACCCCCGGGAGTGAACCCGGACCACAAGGAGTTCGTCACCCGGCCGCCGCGAAAGTCAGGTTTAACCAACTACGCTAGAGAGCCGGGCAGCACACCGGGATTGTAGAGGGCGTTCACAACCTCTGAGACATACCCAAAGGCAATCATGAACTCTCTCTCTCGCTCAAGATATTTTTTTTAAGGCTCCGGGTTCGGGCCCAAGGGTAGGCAGAAAATGTCTGCCAGATTGACGGTATCTGTCATGGAGTCAAGGCCGAAGGGTTGCCATATCAACAGTACCCAGCCAAAGGGTTCAGAACTCATGGTTTCTGGACTGTAGTGTATCGGCTGCTGAGTGAGGGTATTTGGCGTGAATGTGTGTCAGAATATCTTATAAGGGGGTGGATTAACCTCTGCTTTGCTAGAACAGTGAATTACAGTGTCGCGAAATAATGTTTGACTAGAAAGCTCTGTTTAACAGATTGAAACATTCGCTGCTATCAAACAGTTCTAAGAATAGTACGGACTATGATAAAAACATTATTGGTGTTGAATATACGTATGTAGGTATGTATAAACATACACACATACATACATATATATATATATATATATATATATATATATATATATATATATATATATATATATAATATTTAGGGCTGTACCGAATAGTGATTTTGACTATTCGGCCGAATACGAATAGCTTGACCAACTATTCGGCTGAATACGAATACGAATAGTGAATCATCATCATCAGGTGCTTTACCGACTGGCATGGGCGATTATGCCTCGCTACAATCTGCGATCTCCTGCAGCATGTATTAGTTCGTGTGCTGACACACCTCCATGCCATGCGACAAGATTGTCAAGAATCTTCTCTCGTTGTCTTCCTCTATCCCTCCTTCAACATGTCTTTTCAGTGATCACCACATGTTCCATTTTCCCTCATCTTATAACATGTCCGAAAAATGATGACTGTCTCCTTCTGATGTCTGTGAGTAGTTTTGTCTTCGGGCTCCCGCCTCTATCGAAACCTCTTCGTTGCTTTTTTTTTTTTTTTTTGTCCAATGTATTTTAAGCATTGCTCTGTAAAACTACATCTCTGAGGCCTCAAGAATTATTTGGCCTGCCTACCGATTGTCCAGAAATTACAGCCATATGTTAAAACTGCATGTATGTAGCAAGCAAGAATTCTTCTTCTAACTTTCAATGACAAAGATATATTGCATAAGATGTTCTTCATTTTTAAAAAATTCAGGTTTTGCCTGTCCTATTCTGTTTCTTTTTTCAGTAGTGCATCTTCCATCTGATGTTATCCAAGTGCCCAAATACTTAAATTTCTGTACTTGTCCCAAAATAAAACCATTGACTTTTATTACACACTAGCTGTACCCGGCCACGCGTTGCTGTGGCGTAATTTGAGATAGTCTTTGATACCCCCCCCTCACCCCCCCCCCACAACTAAATCTACCTAGTACCCTCTCCCTCATCAAAGGTTTTTAGAAAAGAAAGATAATGGAAATAGCACATGACTAATGAAGTTAATGACGCAGTCAATGTCTGCGCCGACGTCGAGATAGTCCTCGATTGCCCCCCCCCCCCCCCCCCCCCACCCCATCCAAGGTTGTTTGAAAAAAAAAAACAGAAAATAGAAATCGTGTTTAATTATGGTTATTGTGCAAATATAGAGATAGTCTTGTTTGCTGTACCACGACCTACTCTATGTATTAGTATTAGAAAAGGCGTTGGCTGCACGTAACTCGCCGGCGAATGGTAAATACGGCGCATGCGCCTTGCAATTACTAACCGTAGCTATAAAATCACTAAAGTAGAAATAAGTCGTATATTTTGGCAATAAATTGTGGTATGACCAGGTATTTCAAACCACGACGGTTGCGGTATAACAAAACATATCCTGAAAATTTCAGCTAAATCGGTTCAGTAGTTTCCGAGTCTATAGGGACCAAACAAACACACAAACATTGATTTTATATATATATAGATTTAGGAATAATTATTTTTTTTGATACCACCATTACTTCTGTCTTCCCACTATTCAAACTGATGCTAATTTTTCCACATTTGTGTATAAAATAGATCTAAAAAAAAAAAAAAACATCCATAATGTCAAATGTACGCTGAAATTTTACTTCACAAAATGTAGTAGAGAATAGTAAACATTTAAAAACATTTTGTGTTTTGCATCCTTCAGTCAGTCAGTCTGTGGTAACTAATACCTAGGAATGAAAGTATTCTTAGTTTTATAACAAGTAACTAAAGTTTTTAATTGTCACTGACAGCTTAGTTAATCAATGAAAGCGGCATTACCTTTAAAAAAAAAAAAAATCGTTCCATGTTGTCAGCATTAAGGCAGCTTCTTGTCTCACGGAAAGTATTTCCAGCTCGTAGGTGGTGCACAAAGTATGAACCAAGGTGGGAAATCTTGATATGTTTATTTTCCACCAGTCCAGAAACGGGTGTAAGGTAACGACTATTCGTATTCGGCACGACCGCAACTTTTCGGCCGAATACCGAATAGTTATTAGGGCCACTATTCGGCGCCCGAAGCGAATTCGAAACGAATATTCGGTACAGCCATAATATATATATATATATATATATATATATATATATATATAGATATATATATATATATATATATATATATATATATACATATATATATGCGTGTGTCTGTATTTTTAAATATATTCGTTTATTTTTAAAAACGAGATTTCAGTTGTATTCAAATGTACACAGTTATTATTAATACATTAAAAGTAAATTAGTATATAGTGTAATGGGCACAAGAGATTAAATAATTGTCTTTACGAAAATTTTCAATTGTAAATCACGATTAACACAAGCGTTTATAGTAAAATAAAATAATTACATTGTGTGTATACTATATATATATATATATATTAATGCTATCAAATGTATTTGTATAGTGGTTTACATTTTTTTAAATTGAATTTTATTGTTAGTTAGGCGTTTCATGGCTTTATTAGTCGTGATGTAAGGTTGCACCTTAATTCCATAAAAGGAATTGTAAGATCTTGCGTCCAATAAACCATATGATTGATTATTTTTATCTTTCTGGTGCAGTAAAAATTGAAGGTATTTTGAACTGAAGCTTATTCTGTTCTTTTTATTGTCTTTTTTTGGTGTCACTCTTTTAAAAGTGATGTCGCATCTGTTGAATGTTGAATTAAGAATCTACATCCCAGCACTTAGGATACTCCCATAGGTGCAGCAGCAAGCGAAGAGTTACAATTCTGATGGTACCAGTAACCATCTCATTGTATATCCGTCACATCTTTCCCCTGAGTGTTGAGCGTCGGCCAGATCCCCTGGTAACTCCTCGCAGCGCCATTCTCTTTAGACTGCAATGATCTATCTGCGCCTCGGCACCATTCACTCACATCCAAAGGGTGCCCACAATATCAAACTTGCCATACATCAATTCATAACTAATTGGTGCAGGGTCAGCCAGTCGAATCTACCAGTGCCAATCAATACGTATCAAGCTATTTATCACATTAAAATGCACAGAACAACCTCAACACATTTTTTTCTAACGTATTACAGTCTGCAAAAACGGGTTTTACAGTAAAAACCTGAGGACATGTATGCAAGTAGTTCCAGATTACATCCGGAATTACTACTCCAACAACCAACCACCCACAAACAGGTGAACAAAAAAAAAAAAAAAAAAAGTCTCCTAAATCCCACCGTTTAAGCGCATTAGCAATAATCCACGCCTCACCAGTAATCCAGTAATTATCTAATTCAGTTAGGGCTTCCAGTACGACCTGTTCTATATATCGAGGGCAGCTTCAAAGGACCCTTATGGCGATCATAACATCCTTAACAGCCCTGGCTAATGTCCACAACCAACCGGCGTTATTTCCGTTTTACGATGTAAATATCTCCGAAACACATTAAAGCAAAAAGAAGAGCAGTAGCGAAGGGTGTAAAATCTATTGAAACAGATAAAATTAGCATGCAGATGGTGCTAATGAATACATTCTCATGAGTTTTCTTGTCGGAATAAGGGCAGACGGTTGGCAATTGTAACTTGAAGGTACGCTGCCAGAAGTTGTCAGTCTGTCAGATTCGGAAATATGAGTAAGACGTGCTTCTTACATACTAAAGCTTGTTGGATTTAGAACTAGGAGTAAATTATCCTTTTCGTTGTTTTTATCCATTACAGTATGTTAGATTTAGAAATACGAGTAAGACATACCCGTCGTTGTTTTTATCTAATTGTTTACGTTTTTGTTTCTTCTGAAACGCGTGTGTTCTTCTACACGATGTGTGGATTTTGGTAACACGATCGGGTTCATGTATGTGCATATCAACGTTCTGTTTTATTTTTTCGCTGAAGTCATCCGGATTTGGTTTCAGGGGCATACATATGTCTAATAGCTTAACGTGTTGAGAAAAAACATGGTCTAGCTGCAGTTGAGACTATAATACCTCTTTCGGACACGTGCAACGCGCAGTGCGTAACAAGCCATGTGTGTATGTATTTAAATACGAATACAAAAGACAAGAAAAGCTTTTATAGCACTAGGAAATTAGTGGAGGTAAAAAGATATAAAACTATTACTTAAATAACAAATTTTTAATTCTAATGTCAGTTCATACTGTTGGATGGAGCGGAGACACGGAAAACAGCTCAGACTAATTATAAACTACAAACATTCATTAACTGGTGCATGCGCAGAATAGAAGGAATTAAATGGTACGATAGAATTACTAATGTAGAGCTTTGGGAGAGAGCTAAA
>CAJHNH020001975.1:65000-87500 GCA_905116865.2 Candidula unifasciata | reverse complement strand
ACAGAACATTAGCTAACTGTGTTCACCACGTCTTCTTTATAAACAAAAATAGCCTACCGCCCAGAGGAAGGGCATCAGCCTGTCTATCAGCAAGCTTCTTACTCCGCACACCTGAATTTCCTTGGCTAGAAAATTCATGATATGCTTCTACGCGTAGGATGCCAGCTTCTCTTATGTTTTCACCTTGTTCTTGTTCTACATTCATCTCGACGTCCCTCTTCTCTGTTACTTTCTTCTTCTTCTTCATTGCGTTCACCATCTGTAAACTGTGGTGGAAAGTTCGGGTTGTTCGTCCACTTCTGGACTGCAGTACTGTTCCAGAACCTGAGCGCTGCGTATGTATCCATTTTACAGATCTGACACATTTGTGTGCAGACTGCTGGTTCCTTGCCTCTCAGGCAGATGCACTCCGACTTCGAAGGAGGCTTCCAATTAGTCGACTCTTACGACATGCTTTTGGGTAGGCAGTGGGTCTATTCGTTTTCCCTATAACAGGGCCCCGGAACCCACACAGGGGTCTTTTACTTTCAATGTATATCCCAAGATACCTTTACTAAACGAATAAAAGCTTCGACAGACCAGTTCTGTAAATGTATGAATCCGTATGGAAAACTGGACTTACACATCGTGAGGCTACTACTAGGTTGTGGCATTTTTACTGTCGACTGCCATATTCTGGTGCCGATTATGCCCAAATAATCATCTAGATAATCGACATCCTCGCTGGGTGTCATAAAACGGCCACAAACACCCCACGTTCAGGCGCCGAAGCACATAGGCGACGCCGAAGGAGCAGATCTCGTGAATTTTTCGTTCAGTGTCTGACGAAATGACGAATACAGATTGAGTTATTATCTGTGTGTTTCTTTCAGAGAAGACGGCTAGCTGAATTGTTGTGCTTCCCCGTGTGGGTCCCGGGACCCCACTATGAAGGAGGGGGGGGGGGGTAATAAACCCACAGCCGCCCCAACAAGCATGTCGTAGAATGGGATTAAGTGGAGATTCTTTCAAAGTCGAAGTACATCTGTCCAACTGCACACAAATAAGTCAGTAAAACTGATGTAGATGGAAAGCTCGTTGCACGAACATCCAGGACTTTTCTGCCGGAGTAAACAGTCGATGAACAAAGAAGAAGACCAATGATTTGATAGAAGAAAATGGTTAAGATAAAGTCAGGAAATGTGAACCAGCGTCATTGCACACGGTTATAAATCATAAGTGCTCTGCCACCAGTACGGACAGTTTATAAAAAACTGTCTGCCTGTGTCGCCGTCCGCACGTAACTCCGCAGCCACAGCGAAGTCCCCCCATTTACCCCAGAGCGTTCAACTCTGGTACCCATTACCTAGAGGCTGGGTGAATCCCGGGAACCGAACACGAAAGTGAGTTTCCTATAGTCTGCGCTAACGCGGCCCCACACAGAATGATTTGATGTCCATAGTCAGGGTAATATGTCAACCAACTACTCAAGTTGAAAACAAATAAAGTAACAGACTCTTGTCCACGCCTTCAAAAGTGTTGGGCATTTGGGCTAGACCTATTATTTTTAGGTGGGTGATGTGGTCAACATCATACCGGCCGCCATTGCTTCCCACGACTTTACCTGGTACCCATTTAAGGCTGAGCCCACATGGGGCCCAATGTCATTTTGAGAGGGGGGGGGGGGAACAAAAGTCCAGCACCGTTCGGAGTTAAACTCACGACCTCAGAATCAGCAGCGTAGCGTCTAGCCGCGGCACAAGGGATTATATAACAACATCATTAATGTATTTATTTATTGACTAGCTGACTAACTAGCTATCGAGTCAACTTACTAGCGAACAAACTAGTTCATTGGTTAATTAAATGATTTACTGACAAAATAATTAAATATCTACATAACTAGCAACATAGAACTAACTAACAAATTATCTGCATAACTGACTCAATACCTAGCTCAAAAAAACAGCAACGCTAAGTAGTTAGCTAACAAAGTAATTGAACAATTAAATGTTAAGCATACTAACTGTAGAGCAAGCGAACCAACAAATAGAACTAATGAGCTAACATAATAGTGAATCATTAATCAGAATTCATTAATCAAACGGCTAGCATACTAGCTTACTTGCTGAACGGCTCACCAATGAACTAGCAAGCTAACTAATTAACTAACTGGTTAATTGACCAATTAGGTAAGTAAATAATAAGCTAACTAACACGCTAGCTAGCTAACAAATTACCTGGCTAAGTAGTTAACCTACTAGCAAACCAGCAAACTAACCACCTAGCTAGTTAACTAACTGGCCAATTAATAAGTGAATAATAAGCTAACTAATTAATTGTTAAATGATTTAGACAAATACCTAAATAACTAACTAACTAGCCAACCAACTAACTAAAACATTTTCATCCAATAACTGGACAGACTGAATGGCGAATGTGACACTGGCAGCACAAAATGTGACAACTGACCGAAACAAAATCGTAACTATGACTGTGGAAAGTAATGGCTCGATAATGAGCAAGTGAATATCTCATTGATATTTGCGAGAGCTTTTATAGGGACGTAGAAGCGTAGTAAGAATAAATCAGGGAACATCTTAAATATTCGAAGTAACATCTGGAGTAAGACAGGGATGTGTGTTTTGTTAACAACAAGGATGCCAGGCCCAGGAACGAAAATAATAGTAACAATAACTAATTCTCTTTTCTAATAACCTGGCCTTGGTTAACGATACGACCATGAGTTTGCAACAGCATCTCACATTCACGAATGAAGAATTTAATTAAAAAAATGAAAATCAACATCGAAAAGACAAGTAATGTCAATAGGAAGAAAGAAGCAGGATTTAAACATAGTATTAGAGCATACATATATTAAACAGGCATCTTAGTTTAAATGTCTTGGAACAACATTACCTGAAGATGGCAAACTGGACAAGAAATTGACATCCGATGCAGTAAAGCAGGCGAAGTACTGGGACAGCTAGCACACCTCTTACAGCATAAAGCAATCCCAATCATCATAAAGAAGCATCTCATACATAGCATATTCATCCCCCTTCCCCTTTCCCTATCTTTGTTTGCAGTGCCAAACGTGGTCACTCACACAACAAAACATGAAAGAAAATTGGTAACTATGGAGATGGGGTGCCTGAGAAAGACTCTAGGAGTGACCAGCACAGATAAAATCAGGAATGATGTCACTCGAGATACGGCACAGAACCAATTCTGTAGCACCGGCGAGGATTCTGAAATACTTTTGGGTAGATTTTGAACTCCAAATGTTTGCCCGGGCAGCGCCGTTACACTACTCTTTTCGATTTCCAACTACCAAGGGATTTTGTGTGTGTGCAACAATGCACACGGGCGTCCGATCTCATTACACAGAAACCAGGGGGAGGGGAGGGGGGGGGGGATTACTAGAAGCCAAAGTCTACGTGAAAATTTGCCAGTCCTTACCGGGGGTTGAACCCGGAACCTCTAGCACTCGAGACCACGCAACTCTCTATAGGATGGGAAACAACAGGCTTTGTGTGAGGCGTTTCTGTGTTCTGATTGGGATTATCTTGTGCTGTAAGAGAGGCGACAGCTAACCCAATAGTTGATTTGCTTTAGTGCATCTGATGTTAATTTCCCTATATCCAATATCTCATCCATGGTGAGGTTGTTCTCATATATTTTGACTTAGATGCCTGTTTAATACACTTGCGCTCTACTGCTATAAGTCGCATTGGTGTAGCGGCTACCCGCTCGCTTTTTTTTAATGACTGACCTTGGCTCCCACATCAACCCAGCCTTTATTGGATACCAGGTGCAGTCCTAGGAATAAAGGCGGCCGGCGTGATGCTGTCCACATCACCCACCAAGTGATGATTGGTCTTTAAAATATAGGTCTAGCCCAATATGGCAAATACGCCTGAATTTGTGGGAAAGGGTCATAAGACTAAGGCCTAAGGCTAAGGCTACTTTGCTGCTATAGTTAGATTCTGCTTCGTTCTTCCTATCGAGATTATTTCTTTTTTTTCATCGTTGATTCTCGTAATATTTGTTTTACATTGTTATTTCATGGATGTGAAATGTCATTGCAATTTTATGGCTGCATCTACTTTCAACGCCTAGTCACCAGCAACCAGTAATTCGTTGATGTGGCTAAAACTCTCGTGCCCGACCTTGACATCCTTGCACATATTATCACTGTAGGTGGTAAACCCAGCATTTCAAGTCTACGGTTCAGTGCCAGCAAGGAAATCAACAACAACAAAATAATTAACATTGTGAGAGCATTAAGCTACCCCGTAGCAACAACAGGAGATGAGTGGCGGACTGTCTCCCAGGAGGGTTTTAAGTTGAAATGCTATAAAAGATTCTTAGAATACCATCTACAAAGAAGAGGAGAAATACTGACATTGTAAAAGATCTGAACATCAAGAAACAATGGCTAATAAACAGCATCTTTATCTCGGAAGCTGAATTATTTTAGTTTGATCAAACGCCTTGGCGGACTGGAAAAAGTAATAGCAGAAAGCATGGTACCAAGAAGGAGGGTCATTGGCCGACCACCACGGAGATGTGTAGAGAAACTAAGTGACTCCTTGAACATGAAAGTAAACAGGAGGGAGGGCCGGTAAGAGACCGAGTTTCTTTCAGGTAGACCGTGATGATAGCGACGTTGTGCAAAAAGACCTGCTATATGATGATGATGATGAGGTGATAAATATAAGTGGTAAGACGCACACATGCTTTATTCCAGATGTTACTATGAAGCAACAGAAGTGGAGAGAGAAACAAAACCATACGCCAACAGTAATGCAAGAAAAACGAGAAGAGAAATGAGAAACCGTTGTCTTATGTGCTGTCACAAACAGGCAAGCAGGTAATCCACTATGAACACACAGAGATAAGTTTATGTTGACAAATATCACCTGGCTATTCTTGTAACCTTGTCAGGGTACCTGGGTGAGGGGTCTGGTGCACTTAGTGTCGTGGTATCAGCTGATGAGCCATTTAATATTAACTCTTTGTGTCTTGGGTATCTGTGACTTAAAAATAACTGATTAGAAGTTGAGTTTAAAAGGGGAATTGTATGGAAGAGACACATATCACACCAGATAACTGTAGCTTAGTGGGTGGTAAAAGCAAAAAACACAAGCCTAAATTGAGTGAGTACTAGGAAGTGTCCAAGGAAGTAAAAGGTGATAGCTGCAATGTTGACCACATCACCCACGTCATGTCGATTAGTCTATGGAGAAATGTAAGAGTCGAAATCATAGCACACCGGAAATAGCAATGGGTGCTCCGTCTCCCGCAGCAATGGTCTTAATGTGTGTAGATAGTAACTGACACAACAACATGTTTAAAAAAAAGTGCTCGACAAGAGTACAAAGATGGAAGCCAAAAAGAATTGGTGTCGTGAGCCGCTACGCTCTGCGGGATTTACAAAGGAGTGGATCCAAGCACTTATGGACTGAATGGTTCGATGCACAATGAGGATAATATATCGACTACCTAACAGAACTAACTAATTAAATAATAGATACTAGCTATTTTAGTTTATCACTGATTATAAAGTAGTCGTTATCTTTCTCTCATACGTACCTTTCACATTAATATTAACCCTTCTATTGTTGAAAATCTTGCTAGTCACAGTTCCATCGCCTTGGAGGAGGAGGAGGAGGAAGAAGAAGAAGAAGAAGAAGAAAAAGAAGAAGAAGAAGAAGAAGAAGAAGAAGAAGAAGAAGAAGAAGAAGAAGAAGAAGAAGAAGAAGAAGAAGAAGAAGAAGAAGAAGAAGAAGAAGAAGCAGAAGAAGAAGAAGAAAAAGAAGAAGAAGAAGAAGAAGAAGAAGAAGAAGAAGAAGAAGAATAAGCAGAAAAAGAAGAATAAGAAGAAGAAGAAGAAGAAGAAGAAGAAGAAGAAGAAGAAGAAGAAGAAGAAGAAGAAGAAGAAGAAGAAGAAGAAGAAGAAGAAGAAGAAGAAGAAGAAGAAGAAGAAAAGAAGAAGAAGAAGAAGAAGAAGAAGAAGAAGAAGAAGAAGAAGAAGAAGAAGAAGAAGAAGAAAAAGAAGAAGCAGAAGAAGCAGAAGAAGAAGAATAAGAAGAAGAAGAAGAAGAAGAAGAAGAAGAAGAAGAAGAAGAAGAAGAAGAAGAAGAAGAAGAAGAAGAAGAAGAAGAAGAAGAAGAAAATGAAGAAGATAATGATCCTCCACATTTGTCCTTTATCGCAGATGACGACTACGATGATGACGATGAGGATACCTTCCTAAATTCCTGTCCGCAAAAATATCTAATTAATATAATGATTTCTCCGTACTTCCGCTTGATACTCAGGTTACATTATTTTATTTAAAGCAGCAAACTGGACGGTTTTACGACCGCGCCAGAAATTATATTTCTCTTAATGCACGGACACCTTCAACCGCTGGCTCTCTAATCAGCATCTTTCCCACCTCGTTTATGACATCCCTGGAACCCCTCCATGACCTCCGCCCCTGGCTGAATGCTTATACATCATAATTTAGTAATGCCTACAGTAGTTTCAGGTTTCAGGGTGAAAAGATAATTAATAAGTTATTGCCCGAGTTGGTCTGATATACAGCTGAAACACTCTGGATCAAACACTGGCTTGGAGAGTTTTGGCGTCCTATGTTAAGAGATAAGATCCGGTTTTGGCAAGGAGTCAACATTCACGCGAATGTTTAACAAATGAAAATGCATTTATTACATTAAATACTGTCGTATATTTGCAAATTATGTTCCAGTAGTGAAATGGCGTATGTTGAAATGTGTGTACATGAATCAGCAGTTTTGTTTGCTTGTAAATTGTAGGTGGTTTTGAAAAGATCGTTCTTGTGTGTTTTGGGCAATGAAACGAAGAACTGCACGGTGGAGGAAAATATGGCTTACATAAAGGCTTACCGGGGTAACAAATGCTTGCCAGAATATCTCAGTCCTATTGTAGCTTGTTGGGTATTGAGACAAGAATCGACACGAGAGCACACAGCACATTCCTGTAAGCGCTCAGTCCTTATCTTCAACAGCCAGCGAAAAGTTTTAAATCCGATGGCGCTAGTAGTTTGTTTGGCCATATTTGTACACAGCAGGGTCAAGCAGTCTGTGAAGTTGATACCTTGCTAAAAACATTAGAGAAAGGTTGCAACATACAACACGATAAGTCTATGGTCTAGGTGGCCAGGAGAGCAAAAAGAAGAGCCTTATATCTCGCTGGACATCCGAAACGGTAAAAGACGCAGCGAGGAAGGGGGAGAAGATTGTACCCAGGTATTATGCTATAGAATGAAGTTCTTGTAGTATTTTTAGTGTTGCCGATTAAACGGGGTCTCCTGAATCATCTTCTCGTCCTGTTTTATTGAAAGCGGTGAGAATGTCGAACTTCCTGGGCAAGATGTTAGGGTTTCTAAAATTACATTAGTTGCGTATCCTTTACAGGACGTTGCAGAACCAATCCCAGAACTTTCCGGCTGTTGTAGTTTTTCTAGTCAAATTTACGTCCAGTAGTTTGCCATTGCAGACCTGAAACCACACTGCTCTCCGCCATGAGAACTAACTCAGCTGCACCAAATTCCAGAAATAGTGAAAGCAAAGCAATGCGTTAAGGCGCATCGGGCATATGGAAAGAGCACACATATTTTCACAAACCAATAGTTTGGTAATGTGGTCAGCATTACGCCGGCCTTCTTTACTTCCCTCGGTTATATATCCTGCTACCCATTTTAGGCCATGAATAAAAATTCCTGCAGCCAGCAGTGGGTTTTGATCGCGGTATGTTGGCATTACGAGTCGAACTCGCAACGTGTAAGCCACGGACGCCGCAAATCCAGAAAAAACATATTCACTCAAAGCAGATTTCTCAACGCCTAATAAGAATGAAAAAGGGTGGTTGGGGGGGGGGGGGGGGGGGGGGGTGCTCAGAAAAAAATTAAGAACATCTTAATCACATAGTAAGACACGGTGGTAAATTACTTTCCGAATCTTCCTTATTTTATATCCCCTCAGATAATAACCATTTTTCCCACTGTGGGGAAGTGAAAAAAATAAAAAATATCTTTCTCCTAATCTTCACCTGATAATATGTAGAATTATTTTATGAGCATGTCTGCATTATCCGGCCGAATTCTGGGCTCCCAAATTTGTGTAGGCAAGAAGGAACGGCGAAAACAACAGACCTAATAAATAATGAAGACTTTCGTAGAGCTGCTGCAGTAGCCGATAGCAACTCGCTACTGATAAAGATTGCTGTAGCAACGTTTGATAGGAGGAGGTGGTATCATCATTTCTGGCTGCCGTGTTTGGGATGAGGTAGGACAAGCTGGCGAGGTGCTGTGGTGTGGTGGTTAGAGGGGCTTCAAAGATGAGATGGTGGTCACGGTTCTTATTTGTATTCGTCGAAGTAAGAGAAGGGAAGGGGGCTGCGTGGTCTCGAAGCATGATGTCTGTCTCGAGTGCTAGAGGTTGTGGGTTCTGTCCCCGATAATGGCTGGGATTTGGCTTGTAGTTATTCCCTTAGTGAACTCGGACGCGCGTGTGCATTAAAAAAAAAAAATCCATTGGCGGTTGGAAGTCGAAAAGAGTACCCTAACGGCGCTGCACTGTTAAATTTGGAGTTACAAGACTACCCAAAGGATTTCAGGATCCTCGCCGGTGCTACAGAGCCTGTGCACTTTGCTGAGCTTCTTCGGACTCAGACTTGAGTTAGGAGAAGAACGGAACATTTATGTGTTACCTACCCATGTGCCATTATGTTGATCCGTTTTTCATACCTCAAACCTCAGGTCCGTCCAAATGATGTAATTGCGTTGTGCCTATTTACAGCATAGCTGCGATATTTAGGGTTTTCGGTCGTTGCTCTCAACTGCATTGAGAATTTATTCACCCGCGTTGCCCTCTACGGATAATTTTGTGGAACATCTCCGGCTATATTCTCCGGCTATATTCTCCGGCTATATTCTCCGGCTATATTCTCCGGCTATATTCTCCGGCTATATTCTTCGGCTATATTCTTCGGCTATATTCTCCGGCTATATTCTCCAGCTATATTCTCCGGCTATATTCTCCGGCTATATTCTTGATGTTGATCCAGCACTGATGGGTTACTGCCCTTGTGACTTGATGTTAATCCAGCACTGATGGGTTACTGCCCTTGTTCCTTGATGTTGATCCAGCACTGATGGGTTACTGCCCTTGTTCCTTGATCTTGATCCAGCACTGATGGGTTACTGCCTTTGTGACTTGATGTTGATCCAGCACTGATGGGTTACTGCCCTTGTGACTTGATGTTGATCCAGCACTGATGGGTTACTGCCCTTGTGACTTGATGTTGATTCAGCACTGATGAGTTACTGCCCTTGTGACTTGATGTTGATCCATTGTTCAAACGAAACGAAACTAAACTTATATTTACTATGGTAGACGTGGGAGCTACAGCCGAGCCAGTGACCTGACCTGCGTTATTGATTCATGGGTCGTAAATCTCACCTTGCAACATGCACGTGTCTGGTTCATTTCTCCACCCCACCCTGCCCTCTAACGCCAGCTGTACCAGGCAACTCACTTCGAGTGTTTTTCGGTTACCTTTGCGTGAGTCCGCGTCTGTAGCTTTTTCGTTGCTAACAAGTTTCGTAAGTCCGCGATACCCTGTTCGATTCCAGAGCCCTGTGAGTTGATTTCGATGGTGTCGAGGGCTGACCGTTGAGAAAGCAATGGCAAACTCATCATCATCATCATCAATCAATAAGTCTTTTAGATTACATCGCTCTCGTTACAAGACAAATGAAAGTATCTCTTTCTCTGAATAATTTTCCAGCCCTATGTGCTTTCATAGCCGACCAGTGAAAGTAAAGTAAAGGATCCTTTTGACGTCTTCTGGCATTAGGCATGTAGGGCTAGACATAGATCTTATAGATCAGTCAGCATTGGGTGGCAGTTGTGGTCAGCATCCCGTCTTAATTGTCCATGTCTATCACACCCAATAAAGACCCTTGTTCTGGGGGGTCCTAGTTGGTCATGTTCTTAGTACCCTTGTTTCCAAAGCGAGGCGCACACGCCATCTATGGAAGACAGGTTCGATTCTTGACACGGTAACTATAGCTCCCGTTTTTCATGTTGTCTAATGTGTCCTTCTATCTTTCTACTTCCTTTCTTGTTCATTGTTCATGAAAAGATCATCTCCCTCGCACATGACCATTAGTGCTCCAATCTCCTCCTGGGTATGCTACTACTTCCTTCTATGCGTGCCAATCATTAATTTTTCTGTCTATTTATTACATTTGATCAAACCAAACGGCCCATAAAGAAACAATGCTGGTGTTGCTTTTGCAGTGTCCATATATATAGAGAAAGCAAAACTGCTACAAATTACCAATTACCGCCTTTATGACACCACTTTTAAAGTATAGGCGGGAGGGGGAGGGGGAGTGGTCTGTGAGTCTGAGGATTTAGGAAAGCCTGCATGGCTAGTGCTGTCGCCAGTGACTGTGCAAAAAAGAATTTTATTTTTGCACCACCCCCCCCCCCCCCTCCCTCAGAAAAAAATCCCCAGCATTACGTCGGCCGTCTCAACTTCCCCAGGACAGCCATCCTGGTACCCATTTGAGGCTGGGTCGACCTGCGATGCCCCATACCATGATAAAAATCTACGCAGTCAGCAGTGGGTTTCGATCGCGTTACGTTGGAATACGAGTCGGACTCACAACGCCTAAGCCACGGATGCCGCTGGGCTAAGAAAGAAACAAACAAATATAGATTGTGTGTATAGTGCACGCAAGCTCCCTCCCCAGCAGCCCTCACTTGGTACTAGAGTACAGGTCCAAGCCACTATTTTGGTGCAGATAACATTTCATAGCACAGATAATTGGCACAAAGAAATCAGACCACAATTATAACAGATACTGCTCGCTGCAGGTTGAACGTGGTGGATTTTTCGTTTTGTTTTTCATAAATGGATGGACGGATGGATTTTACTCCTAATTCTTGTATTCTTAGCTTTGATGTTCTCTAAGGGCATTAACAATGTCTGCCCGATCCATTGGCTGACCTTGCGCTACCAAGACAGAATCGTCCAGCGTATTAGCTCTTTCATTGCCAACAACACCCGAACTCCCATGGGACAATGATCAAGGTAACTACACCCACAGAGGAGTTTAGCAATGACTCAGTCCACAGTCTGGTGGTCTGTCATCAAGATTGCGAGTTTTTAAATCTGGGATGTTCGAACCTTCAGACAGCAACAGGAAGGTGAAACACGGATAAGGATGTCCTGTCTAATCATCATCATCATGTAGAAGGTCCTTTGCAGAACGTCGCTCTCATCACGGTCTGCCTAAAAGAAACTCGGTCTCTCGCCAGCTCTCCCGCCTCATGAACTTTCATACTCAAGGAGTCACTTATATCATGTGCCCATCTTCGTGTTGATCGTCCCCTGCTCCTCCTTTCTGGTACCATGTTTTCTGCTATAATTTTTTGTCCAATCCGTCGTGGCACTTGATATGGCCAATATATTTTAGCTTTCGAGACAGGATGCTGTTTATTAGCCAATCTTCCTTGATGTTCAGATCTTTCAAGATGTCAGTTTTTCTCCTCTTTTTCCTACAAGATATTCTGAGAATCTTTCTGTAGCATTTGAGCTCAAAAGCCCCTATTCTCTTTCTTAAGGACTGGGAGATATTCCACCACTCACATTCGTATGTTGCTTCAGGAAAGATGCATGCTCTCAAAATTCTAATTTTGATCGCATTGCTGGTGCTTAATGATATACTTTTTAGGCTGTTTAATCTTTGCATTGCTATGGCTATCCTCTTTTTAATTTCTGTCGGTCTCCATTGCTATTTTTTTTTAAATTATAGAGCCTAGATATTCAAAGTTTGTAACAATTTCAATGTCTTCATCATTTATTATTATTTTTGGGTGACAGCCAGTTGTATCTGTGGACATTATTTTCGTTTTCTTTAAATTCAAGAACAGAATTTGATCTTCATTGTGCTTTTGGACAGAATATTAAATTTTCTATTTCTTTTACGCTGTTCGAAAGGAGGTTTGTGTCATCTGCGTAGCCAAGTTCCGGAATAGGGTTGCCACCAATTTTGAGCGGATCATAACTGTTACAAGTCTGGTCATTTTTGACATTTCTCATTATATTTTCTGCGTATATATTGAATAGGTATGGTGAGAGAATGCACCCCTGCCTCACTCCCATTTGCACCTCGAACCAACAACAAAATGTGGTTAATTCCAGCTCGAATCAAAAACCCCATTCCCCCGCCACTTCCTTCACTTGCCACGGATTAGAACCCCAGTCACCCAATGCGTTAGACGGGTACACTACACCAAGACCACCTAAACGTCTAGCAATCAATACCAGAAAATATAATTCAAAACCGGACAGGAACTTCAGTATCTAGTTTAACCGACTAGCTAACAGTAGCTGCCCCGGAAGCACTAACCTATGAACTCTTCGTCTCATCGGGTGTCGTAGACTTAGAACAGACGGATCAGTGGACACTAAATTTTCCAGGCTCAATCCCCGTCGTCTTCTTCGTGTCAGTTTGCCAGGTAGGCTCGGATACTGATGGCAACTGAATGCGATCATCTAGGGTTTCGGCAGATATAAGGACCTTGAGGGTTAATTTCCCCACTGATTAACAGAACGGCGCTGTAAATTTATTGCTATGCCAACACTCCCCGAATAAGCCACTTTTTCCAGGCTTCAACAGGTGGTGCGGCTTTGCAGACAGTTCAAGGATGCTTTTCTATTGGGAAGTTAGAGAGCAATTTGTTGGCATTGTGGCAGTTTATCACCTGATCTTTTTTTGCCTGTTCAAATAAATTACCTAGTTTTGGGGTGTATATAATCTGTCAATGCGAGCAAATCCTTTGGAGAAAAGAAGGACCATGGTATTTAGGGGTGTGAGAGAAGCGGCAGGGCATTGAATAGACGCTCGCCTACTGTCCGGGTATTCTTAAGTTTGAGTCCACTTCAAGGGTAATTTATTTATTTAACTTTTTGCTTCCTTAATCTATGAATCAGGTGCCATCTCCGCAATTAATATTTGCTGCAATAGAGCTATAGGATACTCTGTCTCTTTTCTTGGTTGTTCTTGGTACATGTGTTTATATTGATCTCCCACATATCGCTTTGTCTACCTCTTGCTCTCTCTCCCTTCACCTTTACCTCCATTATGTTTTTATTTAAAGAGTGTTATGTCTTTTAATGTGGCCAAAATATTTTAATGGTTCCTTTCTTTGTTTTTCTTATTTTTTAAAAAATTTATTCTATTTCCTTCACTAACTATTTTCACTGCTGTCCTTATAGAAGAACCTATGTATTTGATTATGTTTTTTTTTTCATGAAGCACAAATTAGTCTTTTGTATAACCTGACGAAGCCAACAATTACCTTTGCTGCCATGTCGACCCAGCCTTGAGTGGGTACCAGGCACAGTTCTGTGAAGGAAAGGTGGCCGGCGCGATGCTGACCACATCACCCACAAGTGTCGATTAGCCTATATAATTTACATCTAGCCCTGGATTTCCGGTTAGCCTGAAAACGTGGAAGAGTGTCCTTTACTTTAACTTCTATATATTCACATATCCCTAGACTTAGTTTGATTTTAAGCTAGATGACTGGCAAAGTTACTTTTACAATGACGCTTACATTAACCAGCCAGGTAAACGAAACAAAACACAAGCTAGATGACTGGCAAAGTTACTTTTACAATGACGCTTACATTAACCAGCCAGGTAAACGAAACAAAACACAAGCTAGATGACTGGCAAAGTTACTTTTACAATGACGCTTAAATTAACCAGCCAGGTAAAGGAAACAAAACACAAGCTAGATGACTGGCAAAGTTACTTTTACAATGACGCTTAAATTAACCAGCCAGGTAAACGAAACAAAACACAAGCTAGATGTATCTTCTATTCACCTTGTCGCCCGTCTCTCTAGCGAAGTTGGCTAAACCGGATTTCGCGGTGAGCGGGTGACGAACTCCTTGTGGTCCGGGTTCACTCCCGGGGGTGGGCAGAAAAGCCACATTTCTCCCAGATTTACGGTATTTAAAATGGAATCAAGGCCGAAAGGTTGCGATATCCATAATACCGAGCCTAAGGGTTAACAACTCATGGCTTCTGGATACTAAAACAAACAAACAATTCACCTTGTCAAATAACTAAGCCCATCATTTGTTGGCTCTTTGTGGTTTTACTTTATTATTTTACGTTCAATAGTTTGCCACTGCTCCCGTGAACAGTACTATAGTGCGTTTCGAAAGTCGTGTCCTCACACTTCAACAATTGAAAATTTCTGTTTCAATCAAAACAAATGGTTGAACGTAGCTTTTGATTTTCCATGTCATTATTTTGTAATACACAGGGCACAAGTGCTGCTGTTTTCTTAAAGTGGCGAATTTCTTTGATCTTTCTTTGACTAGTAATTTGTGTACCCCTAAAAATTTAATATACACTAACTGACCCATGTGTGGAAAATGTTTGGAAATCAATTCACATGTACAGCGATGATTTGTGATTACTGTGATAGCTTATCCAGAACACAATGAAAAACTGTGTTTTGAAATTCGTGGGTGGCTTATGTTTCGACATACTAAGCTAAGTTATTCCTGTATGTGTGTGTGGTATTGTTCTATTGATGTAAGTGCTGATGAAGGCTCCGAAGCCGCAACGTTTACGTTTTGTTGGTTTTCGTTACATTGTAAAGCTTGCTGATATGCTTTTCGTTCGGTTTTATATCTTTTCCTATTGTTGAAGATGAATATCTCAGCGTGAAACCCTTATGAAACCTGTCCAGTCCGATTTAGTCAATTGACTATAAGCATGCTGACTGTTTGCTCTGAATCGGTGCCTGGTTTTATATCCACCACATACCACAAATAAGGCAAAGGGAAAACTAGATTTACATTTACATTTTAGTTTACATTAAACAAAAAATTCTTACAGAGACATAATTATTAACAGGCTGCTTGCAACTTACACCGAATCGTTACGGGGTTACCAAGATTTAGCTCTTGGGGTAGAACTAATTTTTAAAGTTGGGCAAAATTTTTAGAAAGAACTATACACACATAACTTTGTCAAAGGCAATGCTAAAAAGTTTGATGAAATAAAGGACAACAGCAAATGCAGTTTTTGAGGTTTTTAAACAACGGATCAACATCAGGGTACACGGGTAGTAACCCATACGTGCTCCATTCTTCTTCTGACTTTAGTCTGAGTGAGAAGAAGCTCAAAACAGTGCACAAGTTCTGTAGCACCGGCGAGGATCCTGAAATACTTTCGGTAGATTTTTAACTCCAAATTTTGCCCGGGCCGCACCGCTGGGCTACTCGATTCGATTTCCATCTGCCAAGGGATTTTTTACGTGCTCAACACTGCACACGGGCGTCAGATCTCACTACCCAGAGACCACGGGGAATTACTAGAAGTCCAAGTCCACGTGAAAATATCCCAGCCTATACCGGAGATTAAACCCGGAACCTCTAGCATTCGAGGCAGACACCATGCCTCGAGACCACGCAGCTCCCTTACAGAAAAAAAAAGTCTTGAATAAATGCAGTCTCCTCATTGTCCTCTGGTTAAGCTAGACAATTAGGTTTGCATTCAAAGTACTGGGGTCAGCAGTTTGATGAGAGAGCAAGGTAAAGTATTCAGAAAGGTAAGTAAAGATCAGATAGCCGAGTAAAACTCTGAGGATGATTCTTTTTTGTTTTTTAAAGTACCCAGAACCCATGAGTTGTAAACCCTTTGACTCGGTACTATGGACATCGCAACCCTTCGGCCTTGATTCCATTATAGGTACCGTTAATCTAGGAGAAATGTGGCTTTTCTGCCTACCCCGGGGAGTGAACCCGGACCACAAGGAGTTCGTCACCCGGCCGCCGCGAAAGTCAGGTTTAACCAACTACGCTAGAGAATTTTTGTGAAAACCAGCTTGGTCAGTTAATTTTTCGCGATTTTCTCAAAAATAACTTTTTTGATATTTTTCACTGTGTTGTGCAATGATGTCTCAAAAAATTAGTAACATGCTGTCTCCAAATTTGGCAAACACATAGAAGAAAAACATTGCAACAGACTGAAATAAAATGAATACAGCAACTTGAAAACTATGAGTTTTCGTCATCTATAAAAACCCTTACCCTAATTTTTTGGGGAAAAAAAAAACCACTGTTGTACCATTTAAGTGAGCATAACTTTTAAACCATAGCTTTAGGTGAATTTTCTTTAGTTCATAGAGTTTGAAATATAATGTTAAATTTAAGTGCACATTTTCATTAAGCCGCCTTTGTTTGTGTTTTAAATATCTTTGTAAATGTTTAGAACTCATTTGGCTATTTTTCGCATTAAATATGATATTTTCAATCAATATCCGTGAAAATATGTTGATTTTAGCACCCAAAATTAATTTTCATTCATTCTTTAACTAGTATGTGCCTACAGGAAGTATTATTTCTAGCAAATATAATCAAATTGGATTTAGGGGTGTAACCTGTCCTTAAGCTTGTCTGTTTAATATAGTTATTGTCTAGTCATGTATGTGTATTGTTTTATTTTATTTGAGTTATTTAAATAAAGTTTTTTTTTTTTAAATCACAACTTCTTACGTTATTTATGATTGCAAGCTGTTAAAAGTTCAACTTCATAATCTTATTCTTCCTCTTCCTCTTCTTCTTCTTCTTCTTCTTCTTCTTCTTCTTCTTCTTCTTCTTCTTCTTCTTCTTCTTCTTCTTCTTCTTCTTCTTCTTCTTCTTCATCTTCTTCTTTACCTTCCGCTTTTATTTTTCTGCACTCCCGTTGGAGCATAGGCCGCCATCAACACAAGACGGAAGCAAACAATTGGTGTGTTTAGTTATTGATTACACCAGCGTGGGGTAGAATATCACATAGCTGCGATGTACGAATATGAGGAACTCAATAACTTATGAATGCAGTCGGCGGGGTGGTATTGACATTGATTCAGAAGGGTATCACGTGTCAACATTGGAAGTGTCACGAGGAGGGAAAGCGTATGAGAATATGTGTATAACTACTTCAGCAAAACAGTGGAGGTTGAGAGGAAAGCAAGAACAGAGGCAATCGAAGCTGGGGTGGTGGTGGTGGGGGGGGGGGGGGCTAAAAACGCTTCGCCTCAACGTCTAATATGTTTGTTCTTTTGTTGTTGTCTGGTTTTTAAAAGGAGTAAAAAATTATAGTGAAGAGAAAAAGTTGGTAAGAAACAACAAATAGTATATGTTAGCTTTACAAAATCGATCACAATAAACAAACACAGAACGTTGCGGCGGTAAGCCTTCATCAGCACATAAAGGACAACACAGTACACATACACAAATACGCTCTAACTATGAACTGACTACATAGGACTCTAATGTATAAAATAAATGATACGTTGTTGTCTGGGAGCTGCGTGGTCTCGAGGCATTGCATCCGCCTCGAGTGTTGGAGGTCCTGGGTTCAGGCTCAGGTGAAGGCGGGGATTTTTTTTCACGTAGACTACTAATAATTTACTCTGGCTTTTTGGTAGTAAGATCGGACCCCCGTGTGTATTGCTGTGCACGCAACAACAAAAAATTCCTTGGCAGTTGTAAATGGAAAAGAGTAACCAAACCGGCATTGTCCGGGCAAAATTTGGAGTTAAAAATCTAGCCTAAGTATTTCAGGATCCTCGCCAGTGCAACGGAATACGTGCACTGCGCTGTGATTCTTAGAATACAGACTTTAGTTAGTTAGAAGTGGAACGGAGCACTTACGGGCTACTAGCATGATGATCCGTTGTATAAATCTTAACCTAAACTTAGTCTAATATGTTTCAAGGGGCTGGGCATACCTTCCGTCTAGTTTATAATCTTGTATGGATGTTCACTGAGTATTTGTTTATCCTTCTTATTTCTTCTTCTGCGTTCGACATCAGTCATTTAAATCATTCAGGGGTCAGCAACAGGTTCGTGTGTCCAAGGTCCCCGTCCGTCTCCCACAGCTCCTCTTGTAATGTAGCTCCCTTGGGCCGGATCCACAATCCTTGCTGGGAGAAGCTAGGGCAATCCTGCAGTATGTGCTCAGGAGTCTTTCTGATCCACAATCACATGCAGCAGATTCTTGTATGCATATCGTGTGCAGGTGTGCTCTATGACCAAAATATCTGCCCGAAGCCTAAGAAGTGACGTTTGTTCTTTCTTGAGTTTGTTTATGAAGTCATTTTCAGGTCTGTAGTCTCCATTCTGCCTTCTCCACTGAACACTGAAAGACTGCTTTAGTTTCCTTGTAACTCTGTGCTGGAAGATAACTCCCTTGCTTTGACCAGTTTATCTGCTCTCTCATTTCCTTGAATACCACAATGGGCCTGTATCCACTGCATAACTAGTTCTGTTTCCTCGGAAAGTAAGCCAATGTTGGGCCCTTAGATCTGCAATTTGTTAGTCTGTTGTCTTATTTTTCGCTTGATAGTGCTTGGAGGAAAACAGACAGTGGGTCAATTGGTTTAACAATTTTGTTCCATCTCGTTTTATCGTTTTCTGTTTTGTTTTGTTGTTGTTTGTTTGAAATAATACATTTCCTATTATTTCATCACCGTGTTGGTTCCAGGGTCCCAGGGTCCCATTGTGGGAAAAACAAGAATATTCCAATTAGACCCCTGCTCTACCCCCCCCCCCCCTCCCGAGGCTAAAAGCTCTGACTTTAGCCTCTGACCATTGCATTATTGTAGCTTCCGCAAAAATGATAATGTGAGAGTAAATTTGAAATTGCGGAAGAGACTATCCCACGTATTTTTTTTTTTTTTCCTTTGCTTTTTCTTAGCGTTCACCTCTTGTCAACTCTGGCAGAATATTCTGATTGTTTTTCCAACCCCGGACCTTGATCTTTTTTTCCAGAACTTGAGTATTGCGTGCACATCCGTTGCACACATACAGAACACATCGTATGCAGACTCTTTGTTCCTAGCCTGTGAGGCAGATGTACTCCCTCTTCGAAGATGCCCCACTTAGTCGTCTCCTACGACATGCTTGTTGAGGAGATAGTGTGTCTATTCATGTCCCTCCCCCCTCCCTACAATGAGGTTCCGGAACCGACACGGGAACTCTGTGTTCTAAACAATTGTCTAGCCAGGCATACCGCTTTAGTCGAGAATTTGTTCAATTGGAAATGGACTCTGTGACATAATTCTACAATCAAACGCTTGGTTATTTGTTTCCTATCAAGAGAGATCGCCATAATGCGGATATAATAAAATAAAAAGTTTTCAGAAAGAAAAAAGAAACGAAACAAACAAGGTGAGGACAGCATTACATCAGTGCCTACCATATCGATCAATGACAAAATTAAAAACAAATCTCCAACCCGAGCAAGTATCAAAGGAATTAATCTGTTTACGGTATCATGCTCAACTGTGCGAGAGGGGGTATTTGTGTGTGTGCTTTCTGTCTGTGTGGGGTTGGAGCAGGGACCCATTGAAACAGACGCTGGTGTATCGTATGATTTGATTTGATTTGATTTGTATCACTGGCTGGGGAATACAAAGAGTTGGACAAGAAATCTGTGTTTAAAATGTTTTTTCATTTGATTTATCTAGACAGCTGTTCTTCTTCTTCTTGTTCACCGGCTGTAAACTCCGGCGGAAAGTTATAGTTGTTCGTCCACTTCTGGACTCTAGTCCTGTTCCAGAAACTGAGTGTTGCGTGCACATCTGTTTCACAGATCTGACTCATTTGCATGCAGGCGTTGGTTCTTTGCCTCTCATTGGTACCCATTTCCTAGAGACAGGGTAAACTGCCATTATTATCATTGGGGGGGGGGGGGTGGTATTATTTATATTATTATTATTGTTATTTTGATTATTACCGCTATTATTGTTGTTGTTATTATTAATATTATTATTACTGCCATTATTATTATAATTACCATTTTAATTAATATTACCATATTATTATTGTTGTTTTTATTATAACTATTATTATTGCTATTATCATTGTTATTAATACCTTTGTTATTATCATTACCATTATTATTATTATTACTATTAATTTACATTAAATAACTGCTTCAAAGCTGAACCTCTTGTAACTCATGCGGCTGCCCCCCCCCCTTCCCGCCCCCCCCCCCCCCCCCCCCACTTCCCCAATTGCCTTCTTTTTCTAGAGAATGTGTGAGGCGCTGCTCCCAGCCCAACTTCTAATATGTGTCAGGCGCTGCTCCCAGCCCAACTTGTAGTGTGTGTCAGTGTCCACTTTTTGTAGAATCACATTTCAGATACACCATCTACATTCATGACTATTGTCCACAGATCTGAAACCTATAGATCCTAGTGTGGGTTTCAGGGTCACGCTATCAGAAAATTAAAGAATACACTGAATCCCTAAAAAAAAAAAAGAAGTATGTCGTAAGAGTGGACTAATTAAGTGGTTTCGCTCGGAGTCAGATTACAGTCTGCATACAAATTATCCGGATCTGGAACAAGGATGTGTACCCAAAACTCAAGTTGTAGGACAAGACTTAGTTTCAGTTGTGGACGAAGGAACAAAAGTTTCAGCCGGATTTTAACAGCCGGTTAACAAAGAACGACAAGTTTAGTCAGTATATACAATACTACAATTCTTACTGTTACAGTCTCTTCTACTTCTTCTTCGCGTTCACCAGCTGTAAAGTTCTGGTTGTTCATCCACTTCTGGACTGCAGTCCTGTTCTAGAGTGTGAGTCTTGCGTGTGCTTCCGTTACTGGTTCCTCGCCTCTCAGGCAGACGCACTCCCACTTCGAAGGAGGCTTCAAATAAGTTGACTTTTGCGACATGCTTTCTGGTATGAAATAGGTCTTTTCTTGTTTTTTTTTTTTTTTCTTCAACAGGGCCCCAGAACCCACAAGAGAATTGCAGTCGTATTTCACTAAGCAACGATTAGCCGGTAAACGCTAAGAAAAAGAAGACATATTTATTAATTGCTCATGTTATCGATGTCGGCTCTGCGGCTACATCGATGCAAACGCTTCGTAATGCCGGGGTGCAGGGTTCGATCCCAGCTGCTGGCCATGCGCCTTGCGTTAGTTTTGACAGTGGTATCAGGGGCAATGGCAAACTACTGGACGTAAATTTGCCTAGAGAAACCACACAACAGCCAGGTTCTGCTGGGGTTGGTTCTGCAAAGTCCTGCAACGGATACCCAACTAACCATGTCATCGACATAAGTAAAGTTGTATTTTATATAAACTATCGTTATTGTACAATTTCAGGACTCAAGTTAGACAAGCTATGAAACGGCAGCCAGGAAAAAAAAAGGGCTAGGAAAACACCTCTGAGTTTGTAGAATATTAGTGCCATTGCATCTTAACTATAATAACTCATGTGTGCTTGTAATCAATCAAGTATTTAATTGATTACTTATATATATTGTTTCTTGATTATTTATATACTCATCATCATCATCAGGTGCCGTGCCGACTGGTGTGGGCGATCATGCCTCTCCGCGTTCTGCGATCTCCTGCAGTATGTATTAATTCGTGTGCTGACACACCTCCATGCCATGCAATAAGACTGTCAAGAATCTTCTCTCATTGTCTTCCTCTATCCCTCCTTCCACAGATCTTTGCAGTTTTCACAACATGTTCTATTTTCCCTCTTCTCATAACGTGGCCGAGGACACGACGACTGTCTCCTTCTGCTGTCTGTGTTAAGTTTTTTTCGGGCTTCCGCCTCTTACAAAACCTCTTGGTTGCACTTTTTGGCTGTCCAAAGTATGTACTTATCCTCTTTGTAATATATTTGCACGTAGTCTACGCCGGATTTCGAATGCCTCCAAACGCGAACAACTTCGAATCTAAGCGAACTTTTCAAGACCTGGGATTTAGCCTTGGAAACCGAACGCCTGGCACTTGCCAATCACGCAAATGAGCTGACAAAGCAAACGCTTCAGCATCTTTTCCACAGCCGAACCTCTAGCTGCTTCACCATGGAGGCTCGTAAACAGCCGCCCTGACTGCTTGTATCTACCCCTACTGGAGCAGCGAAATACTTTAGCTTGAGAATTTAAGTCCGCATGGCTAGAGAAGTCGCTACAATTTATTTTTCCCAAACAGAATACAAATACTTCAATCAAATTGCTGACTATTCGAACTCTGGTCTATTGCACCATAGCCCAGCCTTCTAGCCACTTGATCTGACGCTTCTTTACCATACTGAACAAAAGTTAAGGATCATTTTCCGCATTTTCAAGCGTATTGGGCAAATAGGGCTAGACCTATATTTTATAGACCAATCTGTCCTTGATAAGTGTCTACGATATGCATTTATATAATAGAATCTGTCCCACCGTGGCCTTGACAGGAGGTAAACCGTTTATCAGTTGATCCCTAAGACACTGACGCCCCAGTCCAACCACATAACAATTTCACAATCTGAATATAATAATAATAATAATAATAATAATAATAATAATAAGAATAGTAATAATAAATACTAACTACAAAAAGACACCTTGCTTGGTCACTTAAAAATAAACACCTTTATCATAATGTTTAA
>CAJHNH020001975.1:0-60000 GCA_905116865.2 Candidula unifasciata | reverse complement strand
TTTATCGAGTCTTCCATCTTCTGTAAATATGCATCCTAAGTACTTGAATTCTTGAACTTGTTCTAATTGTATGTCATTGATCTTTATGTTTACATTACTGTGTTTCTTTCCTATGGTCATTACTTCAGTTTTTGAGGTGTTTATTTTCATGTCAAATTTTGTACAGTTAGTGATCAATGAATCAACATGTTGTTGTAGTTTTTGTTCTTCTTCTTGTAACAAACATTGGTCATCTGCAAAGAGTAGTTCATTTATAATATCTGTGTTTTGGTTTGACTCCTGTGCAATTTTATCCATATATGTGATGAAGAGTAGGGGTGATAGGACACATCCTTTGTGAATGGGAGTTGTCAGCCAAAAAAGAGATAGAGAGGAAAAAAAACGGGATATTCCACTAATATTTGAGCTGAAAACGGGACATTCCATTAATATTTCGAACTGAAGACGGGACATTTAACTAATATTTGTGTTTTGATCTAAAAAAAGAACATTTCAAGCAAGTCGCTCTCTCTCTCTCTCTCTCTCTCTCTCTCTCTCTCTCTCTCTCTCTCTCTCTCTCTCTCTCTCTCTCTCTCTCTTTGTCTCCCCCCCCCCCCAAAAAAAAAAAAATTATTATTATTATTAATTATTAGGAACTAACACATTTTAAGAAGATGAGAATACAAAGGCATATCAATGGTATAAACCACACTAATTAATTATTGTTTACAAATGTTGTCTGGCTGATAGCATGCTTTATTATTATTGCTTCCACTAATATAGTATATAGATCTGTATACTTTCCCTTCAGTTTCTAAATATTATATTATCCGGTTTAATTTTGTTGCAAGCCTTGCTCTTTTTTTTTCTACTCATGTAGCATATAATTTCCCTTTCACTTTGTGTGTTCGTGAGAGCGTGCGCGGATGTGTGGGTGTGTGTGTGTGTGTGTGTGTGTGTGTGTGTGTGTGTGTGTGTGTGTAGTCACTTTTATCTTTTTATTTTTCTCTAGTTAGATTGCATGCCTTGTTATTATTGGTTCCACTAGTGTAATATATACATCTATATTTTTTTTTCTATTAGCCATCAACACATTCAAGGCATTAAACGTACGTAAGTCTTCTTGTTCTTCTTCTTGTTCTTCTTGTTCTTGTTTTTCTTCTTGTTCTCCTTCTTCTTCTTCTTGTTCTTGTTTTTCTTCTTGTTCTCTTCGTTCTTCTTCTTCTTCTTCTTCTTCTTCTTCTTCTTCTTCTTCTTCTTCTTCTTCTTCTTCTTCTTCTTCTTCTTCTTCTTCTTCTTCTTCTTCTTCTTCTTCTTCTTCTTCTTCTTCTTCTTCTTCTTCTTCTTCTTCTTCTTCTTCTTCTTCTTCTTCTTCTTCTTTTTCTTCTTCTTCAGTATTCTACGCCCTTGAGATTATACTGCAGATATCGCCAGCCTCCACTCATCTCTCTTATTGGTCTTCTCTTTCCCGTTGGTTACACCAAGTGTCTGCAGGTCTGTCTGGACATTATCTCTCAATTTTGTCTTGTTCTGCCTCGTGGTCTACTGGTGTGTACAGTTTTTACATGTCTGTCATCTGACATTCTCTCAGCATGCCCCAGCCATTTCAATCTATCAGCTCTCATGATGACAAAGGTCAGTGGTACTCTAGGTTAGAGATGAGGGGGGAAGGGGGTTTGAAGCGTGGGGCTGACACCTCCACCTTTGAAAAACTTCATTTTGTTACGAAACAGATATCTAAGCCTTGATTTCGAATGGACTTAAACAGACCAGTCGTGGTCTAGCAGTTAAACGCTCGCCTGCATTTTGGAAAATCGTGGGTTCGGTTCTTGACGGGGACCTTTTTGAAAAATAACCTTGGCTTCATTGTCGACCCAGCCTTGAGTGGGTACTAGGTACAGTCCTTTGAAACAAAGGCGGTCGGCGTGATTTTGACCACATCACCCATCGAGTGCCTTTTGGTCTGTAAAATATGTCTAGCCCTATACTCCCAAAACGCCTCAAATCATCAAATATGGTCCTTTACTTTTACCTAATTTTAAGACTAGGGTAATAAGGTCTACAGATAGAACCATGTGTCTATGCTCTATTCTCGAGATTATTCCTAGGTTTTCAATAATAAAACAGCGCAGTTGACGGTTTGTGTATGTGTGTGTGTGTGTGTGTGCCATCGAGACAGCTGAGATACGGCTAAAAATAATGAAACTGTCCTGGTGAGAACAGGACGCATATCCACACAAACAACTTCGGTAAATTTTCTTTTGTAGCATTACCATACCAAATATTAAAATCAAAAGCTATCACGTCGGCTGAATGTACATGTGCTCCTGATTCTGTGTTTGGCTAGAGATGGACGAACAACCAGAAGTTTAAACCGGAGTTTACAGCTGGCGAAAGCGAAGAAGTAAAAGACTTTTCTTATAAGGGGTGTATCGCTCCAGTGGCCTAACCTCAAGTTCTGGCGCTCTATATTTTACGAATTGAGCTACGTAAAGTAAAAGGTAAAGTCGTGAGATGTAAAACAGCGTCATTGCACACGGTTATAAACCATAAGTGCTCTGCCACCAGTATGGACAGCTGAGAAGAAACTGTCTGCCTGTGTCGCCGTCAGCACGATACTTCGTAGCTATAGCATTGTCCCTCCATTTACCCCAGAGTGTTAAATCTGGTACCCATTTCATAGACGCTGGGTAAACCCCGGAAACCGTCCGGTTTCGAACCCGGTCGTGGTTTGCAGCGAGTCGATTTAGATTTGAAAGCCAGTTGAGTGCTAACATCGTAAACTATCATTTGTAAGAAGGGTTATTTTGTAAGAAGAACTTATCTCCTGGCTGTTAATATATTTTTCATTGTTCGTGGTATTTATTGAAAGAATCAAAGTTGAGCTGTATTTTTATAATCTCACAACTATCCAAGAATATATTTTTCATGTTAAATCTCTGTCTCGAATGGTTTTCACAATGATGAATACCTATTGAAGCCTCTAGACGGACACTCTTAAAGTACTTAAGACGACGACGAGATAAACGATTATTCATAAATATGAGAACAAAATCAAAATTATGAGAGCAACATGCAGTCAATAATGAGATAAAAGAGATGCAAGAAGAAGATATGTAGTTAAGTCTGACAATGTATTATCTTTATAAAGTATCTTGCCGAATAACATAAGCGATTCGGCTTACAACAAAATTGCGATTTTGCAAGAAATGTATTAATTCGTGAGCCCACACTGTTTAATATCATAATTTAAAAAACAAATCCATTAAAGTAAAACCTGAAATAGAGCGGAAAACGAACACCGGTTATGAAAATAATTGCCTGTTTTCTCAACAGCTGTACAGAACAGAATTGCGGCCTCCATGGCTTAGGCATTGCGAGTCCGACTCGTAATTCCAACATACCGCGATCAAACCCAGTACAGCTGCGTGGAATTTTATCATGGTATGGGACGTCTCAGGTCGACCCAGCCTAAAATCGGTACGAGTAGGTGTGTCCTAGGGAGGTAAAGACGGCCGGTGTAAGCTGACCACGTTACCCTTCTAGTGCCGATTGGTCTGTAACAATAGGTGCTCTTCCCATATACCCAATGGGCAGTTCGCTCGTTCATTTACTCTTATTGTGGAAGCATTTCAGTAACCTCTGTTATAATATGTGGATTGCGTTTGTGCGGAGGATAGACTGCTAAGCTCAACACGCAGAATAAATCACGTGGAAGTAAATACCAAAACAGAAGTAATACGGGTCAGTCCAATTTCAAGTCCACAACATGTAGGGTTGAAGTGTACTTTTTTGAAGCAACTTAAAGACTTTAAAAATAAGGTCTATTCTCGGAGGACGGTAGAATAGAAAGGAAAATAGAAACAAGAAGCCAACGAGCCTATGCAGTTATATACCAACTGTTAGTTATTAAGACATGAAAACATAAATATAAGTGCGAAGAAATAGATTATGAACAGCATATTCATACCAACAATGTGCTACCAGTGCCAGACTTGGACATTATCAAAGGCTAACTTACGTAAAATTAACAACTGTGAAATGTGATGACTGACAAAAGCTGCCAACTTAACCATCCAAGACAAAGTTAGAAATGATATTTATTACCACCGCAAGAACAACAGAAGGCAGAAATACCTTACGTCCTTTTCAGGACGTAATTTTTTGTTATTTGAAGCCCCACTCTGGCTTTTGCCAGGGGCCGCAATATAGGCAGGCCATAAAAATGGCAAAATGTCTGAACGCGGTTTCTGGGACCTCTCCACGGTGATCCTCATCCACAAGGTGGCACGTTGTGTCATCGGGTGTTTATCGCTTGTGTGATGTCTTAGTGGGGTAGAAAGTCACTCACTCACTCACAACAGAAGGCAGCAAATTCACTGGTAACAGAAGGCATCAAATTCACTGGTAACAGAAGGCATCAAATTCACTGAGAACAGAAGGCAGCAAATTCACTGGTAGCAGAAGGCATCAAATTCACTGAGAACAGAAGGCAGCAAATTCACTGAGAACAGAAGGCATCAAATTCACTGGTAACAGAAGGCAGCAAATTCACTGAGAACAGAAGGCATCAAATTCACTGAGAACAGAAGACAGCAAATTCACTGAGAACAGAAGGCAGCAAATTCACTGAGAACAGAAGGCATCAAATTCACTGAGAACAGAAGGCAGCAAATTCACTGAGAACAGAAGGCATCAAATTCACTGGTAACAGAAGGCATCAAATTCACTGGTAATAGAAGGCATCAAATTCATTGAGAACAGAAGGCATCAAATTCACTGGTAACAGAAGATGAAATGGTTAGGTTATTGAATAGGAATGCAACCAGAACAAGTACTAATGCAGGCGCTACACATGTAAAGATCCCCCGTGTGGGTTCCGGCCACTGCCTACCCAAAATCATGTCGTAAGAGTCGACTAATTGGGGAGCTTCCTTTGAAGTCAGAGTGCATCTGCCGGAGAGGCAAGGAACCAACAGTCTGTATTCAAGAGAATGAGATCTGTAAAACTGATGCACATGCAACACTCAGGTTCTGGAGCAGGACTGCAGTTCAGTAGTGGACGCGCAACTAGAACTTTCCGCCAGAGTGTACAGCTGGTGAACGCAAAGAAGAAGAAGACATGTAAAGATCTGAAGTGAAATCTAGAGGCCACCCCCCCCCCCCCACCCCCCCCCCCCACCCCCACCCACCTAGGAGAAGATGGATTATTGACATTGAAGAGTTTCTACTAAATCTACACGGAGTGACAATAGCCACTGCTGCCCGACAAGCATGAATCGCAATCTGTCCCTCCCCACGACACTTAACGGCAAACGGGAAAATTGATAATTATTATGACTATTACGTGTAAATGCCATAATTCATAATGATATAATAACTAAACTCTGCAATGTAGACTTAAAACGGTAGATGTATAAACATTAAAGCAAACTGAAAGCTAGCTGGGAAAGAAACATATACACATGCACACACACACACACACACACACACACATACATACACATGAATAAAACAATGGCACGACTGGGGTAAAAGTCCTCAAATGAGAATATAAAAGCTTGGAAATTGTTCAGGGGAAACACAATTTAAATATCATTGACAGACAAATTAAAATAATTTTATTTCAATATATATATATATATAGATATATATATATATATATATATATAATATATATATATATATATATATATATATATATATATATATATATATATATACATATATATATATCATTAATATGAAATGTAATTTGAAAATATTAAATTTCAGTTTAATTTTGTAGATTTAGTACACATTTACATACACTCATAAGTATATATATGTATATACTCTTGTTCCCATACACATATATACATTTGTATTTAATTGCATACATATATATTCTTACAACCATGAGTTACATTTAATAATAATCAGATTTATGTATGCATATATATATATATATATATATATATATATATATATATATATATATATATATATATATATATATATATATATATATATAATTTCATTTAAATTGTATATGTATATATATAATATGAAATTGTATATATATATATATATATATATATATATATATATATATATATATATATATATATATATGTATGTATATATATATATATATATATATATATATATATATATATATGTGTGTGTGTGTGTGTGTGTAAATGTACATACACACACACACACACTCACATAGAAACACATGAGTTCACACACATGTAAAAAAAATTGTAAAATGAATGGATTTCTAGCCTTTTTGTAATAAATAAGGAATAAACAACTATGGACATGCAAATCTAGGTCACACCTGACTTGTCACAACAATTCAAGGAACATCATAAAGACGGCAGACGGGTCCAGGGATCGAGCAAGGCGTGATACTGGCGAGCAGGTAAACACGGGAAGGGAGGAATGCAGATCGTTAGGAATAATATCAATCAGGAACATGGGCGGAGCATCTGATGGGCTTGGACTGCAGAGACCCTACACACATAATTATGTATGGGTAATCAAGCCAAAGATGGACGGCTGAAATCTCGAAGACATTGAAAAGTACTTTATACGAAGCGAATAGAAGGACTCGTTCCAGAGATCTCTTCCTGACGCCGCGAAGCATTTAGGGAGTAGTGGGAAGAAGCAGAAGAAGAAGAAGAAGAAGAAGAAGAAGAAGAAGAAGAAGAAGAAGAAGAAGAAAGAAGAAGAAGAAGAAGAAGAAGAAGAGAAGAAGAAGAAGAAGAAGAAGAAGAAGAAGAAGAAGAAGAAGAAGAAGAAGAAGAAGAAGAAGAAGAAGAAGAAGAAGAAGAAGAAGAAGAGAAGAAGAAGAAGAAGAAGAAGAAGAAGAAGAAGAAGAAGAAGAAGAGAAGAAGAAGAAGAAGAAGAAGAAGAAGAAGAAGAAGAAGAAGAAGAAGAAGAAGAAGAAGAAGAAGAAGAAGAAGAAGAAGAAGAAGAAGAAGAAGAAGAAGAAGAAGAAGAAGAAGAAGAAGAAGAAGAAGAAGAAGAAGAAGAAGAAGAAGAAGAAGAAGAAGAAAGAAGAGAAGAAGAAGAAGAAGAAGAGAAGAAGAAGAAGAAGAAGAAGAAGAAGAAGAAGAAGAAGAAGAAGAAGAAGAAGAAGAAGAAGAAGAAGAAGAAGAGAAGAAGAAGAAGAAGAAGAAGAAGAAGTAGAAAAAGAAAAAGAAGAAGAAGAAGAAGAAGAAGAAGAAGAAGAAGAAGAAGAAGAAGAAGAAGAAGAAGAAGAAGAAGAAGAAGAAGAAGAAGAAGAAGAAGAGAAGAAGAAGAAGAAGAAGAAGAAGAAGAAGAAGAAGAAGAAGAAGAAGAAGAAGAAGAAGAAGAAGAAGAAGAAGAAAAGAAGAAGAAAAGAAGAAGAAGAAGAAGAAGAAGAAGAAGAAGAAGAAGAAGAAGAAGAAGAAGAAGAAGAAGAAGAAGAAGAGAAGAAGAAGAAGAAAAGAAGAAGAAGAAGAAGAAGAAGAAGAAGAATAAGAAGAAGAAGAAGAAGAAGAAGAAGAAGAAGAAGAAGAATGAAGAAGAAGAAGAAGAAGAAGAAGAAGAAGAAGAAGAAGAAGAAGAAGAAGAGAAGAAGAAGAAAGAAGAAGAAGAAGAAAGAAGAAGAAGAAGAAAGAAAGAGAGAAGAAGAAGAAGAAGAAGAAGAAGAAGAAGAAGAAGAAGAAGAAGAAGAAGAAGAAGAAGAAGAAGAAGAAGAAGAAGATAAGAAGAAGAAGAAGAAGAAGAAGAAGAAGAAGAAGAAGAAGAAGAAGAAGAAGAAGAAGACAGAAGAAGAAGAAGAAGAAGAAGAAGAAGAAGAAGAAGAAGAAGAAGAAGAAGAAGAGAAGAAGAAGAAGAAGAAAAGAAGAAGAAAAAGAAGAAGAAGAAGAAGAAGAAGAAGAAGAAGAAGAAGAAGAAGAAGAGAAGAAGAAGAAGAAGAAGAAGAAGAAGAAGAAGAAGAAAGAAGAAGAAGAAGAAGAAGAAGAAGAAGAAGAAGAAGAAGAAGAAGAAGAAGAAGAGAAGAAGAAGAAGAAAAGAAGAAGAAGAGAAGAAGAAGAAGAAGAAGAAGAAGAAGAAGAAGAAGAGAAGAAGAAAGAAGAAGAAGAAGAAGAAGAAGAAGAAGAAGAAGAAGAAGAAGAAGAAGAAGAAGAAGAAGAAGAAGAAGAAGAAGAAGAAGAAGAAGAAGAAGAAGAAGAAGAAGAAGAAGAAGAAGAAGAAGAAGAAGAAGAATAAGAAGAAGAAGAAGAAGAAGAAGAAGAAGAAGAAGAAGAAGAAGAAGAAAGAAGAAGAAGAAGAAGAAGAAGAAGAAGAAGAAGAAGAAGAAGAAGAAGAAGAAGAAGAAGAAGAAGAAGAAGAAGAAGAAGAAGAAGAAGAAGAAGAAGAAGAAGAAGAAGGAAAAGAAGATGAAGAAGAAGAGGAAGAAATAATGTAAGAGGACTAAGGGCCTCAAGCCTCAAAACTCCTGATCTCTCTCCTCACCACCACCAGATCTCTCTCCTCACCACCACCAGATCTCTCTCCTCACCACCACCAGATCTCTCTCCTCACCACCACCAGATCTCACTCCTCACCCAGCTGAAATCATAGACAGAAGGTCGCTTTCTAAATTATTGCTTATATACATTTCTTTATTTCAGACACAAAATGATGTATATTTTGTTTGTCATTCAGATTGTTATTATTATTAAAATTATATATTTTTTTGCCATTCAGATTGTTATTATTATTAAAATTAAATATATACATTTGGGGGGGGGGGGGGCATACACAATCAGACGGTTACTGGTACCGTCGGTGTTAGAACTCTTTGCTTGCTGCTGAAGATGGGGACTGAGCACTTATGGGAGCGTCCAAAGTGCTCCTATGTCGATTCTTAATTCAGCATTTCACATTCAAGCATAACATTTTCTTTTTTCTTTTTTAAGTTTGTGTTTTTGCATTTAACAATAAATATATATTGTTCGAATTCACCTAACATTCAGCGGATGACTATTATTATTATTATTATTATTATTATTAATAATAATAATAATTATTATTATTATTATTATTACTATTACTACTACTACTACTACTACTACTACTACTACTACTACTACTACTACTACTACTACTACTACTACTACTACTACTACTACTACTACTACTACTACTACTAAAACTATTATGACCCTGCCCTACAAAGCTAAACCCACTGAGAAACCCACGTTATGTTTCTTTCTGACTAGACCAGTGATGGTGTGCGTGCGTGCATTTGTGTGTGTATGTACTATGTATGCCAATGTTTGTGTGTGTATTGATGTGTGTGCCGTGTTTCCTAATTAGATATTCTGCCACCATGATCTTCATCAAACAAACTTTTTATCGAGAACATTGTTTACAATTTTGATCAACTAGATAATTTCAGGAATGTAATTGACGTGTATTCTGTTCAGCAATTGTGCACGCACGTACACGCTCGCGCGCACACACACTCACACACACAGTGTCGTCAGTGCCAACAAACAGTTTCAGATTTGAGGTTTGAACAACGGAGCAACATCATGGCACACGGGTAGTAACTCATAAGTGCTCCGTTCTTCTTTTAACTCAAGTTTAAGTCAGAAGAAACTCACAACAGGCTCTGTAGCACCGGCGAGGATCCTGAAATATTTTAGGTAGATTTTTAACTCCAAATTTTGCCCGGGCAGCGCGGTTAGGCTACTCATTTCGATTTCCAACTGCCGAGGGATTTTTTTTACGTGCGCAGAGGTGCTCACGATGAGTCACCGTGGCGGAGCGGCTAGACGCTCGCCGCTGATCGAAAAGTGGTGGGTTCGCTCTCAGGTAAGCCGGACTTTTTTATAAAATGACCTTGGCTCCAAGGTTGACCCAGCCTTGAGTGGGTACCATGTGGAGTCTTGGGAAATAAAGGCGGCCGGCTGATGCTAACCACATCACCCATCTTGTGCCAATAGGTCTATAAAATATAGGTCTAGCCCTATATACCCTTTACGCCTAAAGGCGTGGAAAAGGGTCCTTTACATTCCATTACATTACAGTGAACACGGGCGTCCGATCTAACTACCCAGAGACCAGGGGAATTAACAGGAAGTCCAAGTCCACCTGAAAAATCACATCCCTTACTGGTCTTTGAACCCAGAACTTCTAGCACTCGAGGCGGACACCATGCCTCGAGACCAGGCAGCCACCTCCAACAAACAGTCTCGTAGGTAAAACAAACAGAAATTATACTCGCCACCGTAAGTAAACAGACATAATTAAATGATAGTTAACATCATAGACTGAATAAGTTAAAAAAAAAAATCTTTGTTGTGTTATTTTATTTTTTTTTTTCTTTTCTAGGCAGACGTGGTCAAGGCCTTCTGGGAATAAGCAACAGAAGCAGTAGAAAATCAAGATTTGTATGGCCTGAAGAGAATGAGGTACCTGGGTGTAACCAGAGGGTCTGGCCGGCTCAGAATAAAGGCAAGACGGACACCAGATTGTGACCAGCACCATCAGTATTGGAACTCTGCGTTGGCTGCTAAAGATGCGGAGTGAGCATGCATGGGAATGCCCCGAGTGCTGTTATGTCAATTCTTGACTCAACTCAGCTTAACTATTTTCTTTTTCATCTTCTTCTTCTTCGTCGCTTCTTCTTCGCGTTCACAGGCTTTTGCTCTGCTTTACACAGACTTCTTAGTATTCTCCGGCTGTAAACTCTGGTGGAAAGTTCTGGTTGTTTGTCCACTTCTGGACTGACAACCCTGTTTCAGAATCTGAGTTTTAAGTGCACATCTGTTTTACAGATCCGGCTAGTCTGTACGCAGACTTTTGGTTCCTTACCTCTCAGGCAGATGTACTCCGACTTCAAAGGAATGCTGGTAATTAAAAACGGTTTTCTTTGCTTATTAAGTTTGTCACTTCCAGT
Organism: Candidula unifasciata; assembly: GCA_905116865.2. Taxonomy (NCBI): domain Eukaryota; kingdom Metazoa; phylum Mollusca; class Gastropoda; order Stylommatophora; family Geomitridae; genus Candidula; species Candidula unifasciata. The sequence continues at coordinate 49,112 of CAJHNH020001975.1, read as the reverse complement.
ACTTTAATTTAAGCAGTAGTTGCTTAGGCAGAGAGAAAAAAAACCACGATAAAAAAGAATTTACAGGTATAAAATTTCATAAAGGCAACTGGGAATGCCAGATTTCTTGAGCATTCTCTGACCAAATGCAAACAAGTAACAGATTATAATGAGTAATTGAGTAATGTTTGCTATTCACACAAAACGATTATATCACGATTTTATATACTATGTCGTCTTAGTGCGGTATGCAATTTGTTGTTATTTAAGTCCCAGATTGGCTTTAGCCGGGAGCTCTGAATATAGCCCAGCCATAAATATATGGCCTCACCGCTAAAAGGGGTTTTTGGGCCTCTTCACGGGTGATCATCGTCCGCGTGTTGGCACTTTGTGTCACCGGCTGTTTATTGCTTGTGTGATGTCATGGTGGGGTACAACTATCTACCTACCTACCTAACCGATGCACTATTAGGGACAGAAAGATCCAACTTTAATGTACTCTTGTTTTTTTATTTTTTAATGTCAGATTTTTAATAATGGCATAAGAATGTTGATTGGCGCAGTGCTTTTTTCTTTTGAAAATTTTGCGGAACCAGCACCGTTTTTTTTTTTTTGGGGGGGGGGGGGGGGGGGGGGGTGAGGGGGGGGGGGGTATGTTTTTCCATCACTTCTTTACTAGACACTTGTTAATGAGTAGTGGCACCTTTATAGGCAATTTGAGGTGAGTACCGGCACCTTTTTTTCCGGCAGAAAAAAAGAATCCCGCTGAGTTGAAGCAATCGGAAAGTTCTGTTGCCTTTGTATGATGGGGTCGCTGTATGTAAGCAAAACAGGTTTGAGGTTTGAGCAACGGATCAACATCATGGCACACGGATAGTAACCCATAAGTGCTCTGTTTTTCTTCTAACTCAAGTCTGAGTTCGAAGAAGCTCAGCACAGTGCACAGGCTCCGTAGCACCGGCGAGGATCCTGAAATACTTTGGGTAGATTTTAAACTCTACATTTTGCCCGGCGAGCGTCGTTAGACGACTTTTTTCGATTTCCAACTGCCATGGGATTTTTTAAGTGCGCAACAATATACACGGGCGTCTGATCTCACTACCCAGAGACCAGGGGAAATATTAGAAGTCCAAATCCACGTGAAAAAGTCCCAGCCCTCACCGTGAATTGACCCCGGAACCTCTAGCACTCGAGGCGGACACCTTGCCTCGAGAAAATGCAGCCTCCTAGTACTGTTAGTAATCATCATCATGAAAATAAAATAGTAATCGTCTTTGTGTTGCTCGGGCAAAGAAGCAAGTAATAGTAACACTGCATGTCGTAAGAGGCGGCTAGGGGTACAGCTTGCTTGAGGTTAGCTACGTCATCCCATACAATACAATAGTCACAAAATCCAACCAACTGTGGAAACGTTCACAAGAGAAACAAACACGCAGACAAGACAGAGGCAGGCTCTTCTACTAAAAGAACGATGACACGGTGCGGAGAAATCTGAAAAAAAGGGTGGGATGTGTGCTTTCAACAGGCCCTTGCCTAGTTTAAGTGTGTAATATTGATGGCGATAATAATAAAAAAAAAAAAATTATGAAAGAATGACTGTGGGGTGGGGGCCAAGACGCTTAACTCTGGAGTACCGAGCAACTCACTAGGCATTCATTGTGACTTCAAAAACTACATACTTTTCTTGCATTGTTCTGTAACAAATCATTGCTATGTAACTTACAGTATTCAGCTCGATGGTTTGAATCAATCCTTCTTGTAATGTCTCAACTGATTTTGTCCACAACAGAGCAGAATGAGAGTTTACACCAATGGTTCAGTCAAAGAGGTCGGGAGGGAGGGGGTGCGGAAAGGGGGGGGGGGGGGCCAATCAAAGACGGATGAGAAGGAGGATAACTCATAGAATGGCAAAACAGTTCAAAATGTGAACAACACAAATAAACAGGCTTATGTTTGTCCAATTACGGTGCAGTTGCATATGTACAATTAAATGAATGAAATCAAAATTAGGAAAAGTAATAAAAGTAAGATAATTAACATTAAGACAAGTGAAGATAAGGCTGGTACTTGAAAGACAATTAAATGTAAGGTAATAGAGTGCAAGAAAAGAATATGCAAGACATGGAAAACTAAGATAAGTAAAAGTAAGACAATTAAATTTTAGACAAGTAAATGTAGTATAATTAAACGCAAGACAATTAAAAGTAAGACAAGTACATTTAAGACAGTTATGTGAAAGACAATTAAAAGTAAAACGACAGATATATGTAGGACGATTAACTGTAAGACAATTACATGTAAGACAATGACATGTAAAACAGTTACATATAAGACAATGGTATATAATACAAGTAAATATAAGACCGGTAAATGTGGGACTTAAAGTACGAATACGCAAAGTAAGAGGAACTTTCAAAGCACTAGGAAATTTGTGGAGGGCAAAAAAAAAAAAAAAATAACTAATACTTAAAATGATTAATTTCGACGTCAAATCAGTACTGATGTATGGAGCGAAAACAGGCGGGAACAACTAACACAATTTTTAATAAACTACATGCACTCATTTACGCACAACAATAAAAAAAAAAAAAAGTAAAGATTGCTTTCCACGCCGTTAGGCGTATCGGGCATATGGGAAGAGCGGCCATATTTTTATAGACCATCAGCACTCCGTGGTTAATGAGGTCAGCATTACGCCCTACGCACAATAGAGGGAATTAAATTGTATTATAGAATCACTAATCTTTGGGAGAGAACTAGACAAATTCTAGTGGACCAAGAGATGAGGAAAAGACGCTGTGGTTGGATAGGACACACGTCGAGAAAACCTGAGAACAATATAAATACGAGACATTGTCTTTGAACTGGAACACTTCACGGCGGCCGGGTGACGAACTCCTTGTGGTCCGGGTTCACTCCCGGGGGTAGGCAGAAAAGCCACATTTCTCCCAGATTAACGGTACCTATAATGGAATCAAGGCCGAAGGGTTGCGATATTCATAGTACCGAGCCAAAGGGTTTACAACTCATGGTTTCTGGATACGTAAAAAAAAAAAAAAAGAACTGGAACACACCGGGACAGAGAAACAAATGCAAACAACAAATAACAACAACAAATATAACAACAAAAATAACAACAAAAACGTAGAGGAGGGAACTAGAGAGTGGAGTTACAGAGATTGGTAGTACACAGGATGAAGTGCAAATGACAGAACAACTTGGTGTAAGTGCCTCGAAGGCCTATGTCTCATCTGGGCAATAAAAGGCAGTAGAAAAAGAAAGAGGAAATATAAGACTAGTAAATGTGAGATAAGTACAGGTAAGACAAGTACATGTAAGACAAGTACATGTAAGACAAGTACATGTAAGACAAGTACATGTAAGAAAAGTACATGTAAGACAAGTACATGTAAGACAAGTACATGTAAGACACGTAAGTGTAAGTCAAGTAAATGTAAGGCACGTACATGTAAAACACACGTACATGTAAGACAAGTACATGTAAGACACGTACATGTAAGACACGTGCATGTAAGAAAAGTACATGTAAGACAAGTACATGAAGGATCACAACCTGGAAGACACTTTAAAGTAAAACAAGTATATTTCAGACAAGTAAATGTAAGAGAATTAAATGTTTGTGCCTGTTAAATTATTGATGCAACAGCTATTACAACAGACAGACCAAGTAAATGTGTGACAGAACAAGTAAATGTATGGTGCGTCAAAGTAAATGAATGTCTGAACATGTAAATATATGAGATAACAAGTTAATGAATGTTACAGCAAATAAATGCTTGTCATAAATTACTAAGACTATCGTAGCTGACTCTGAAACATAATATATATGGGGTACTTTAAAACTGAGTCATGTTGATAATTTCATAACAGAGAATATTTCAATACATAAATATTCCATTGGACTCCTACTACTACTCTGTTTTTTCTGCGTAAACGACAGTTGGTATATTGTGTTAGAGCTGGGTACCTGCGCTTTTCGACCTAGCACACCTGATGTCATGGAATTCCTAGCTAGTGTTGTTTATTGGGAGACATGGGTATGTTCTCCCAGGCCCCCCCCCCCCTTTCCGCCCCTCCTGGCCCTTTTCCTCCCTTCCTCCGTCCAAATGTGACCGCGGAACCCACTCGAAGAGCCCCTTTACTTTCAAGTCTTTTTCGACAATTCTAGAACTGATCAAATCCACTTACACGATGACTGTAACACACATTCGGGCCGAGGTGCAGTAACAGCGCCTGTCAGCGATTAGTCTACATAACATTTAGTGGACAAATACAAATTGTGTGTGTGTGTGTGTGTGCGCGCGCGCGCGAGCGAGTGTGAAAGATGGCCTAAGAAATTTGAAAAAAAAAAAAAAACAATTCCGTTTGGCCTCAGAAATATAAATAAATAAATAAATACAAGGTGACCTAATTGTTATAGTCAATTAACTTTCAGCGTGAAATAGTACAGCGCAATAAAGACAGATAGACACACCCACACACACACACACACACACACACACACACACACACACACACACACACACACACACACACGTACGCGCCATAACAAACATGCGAAGGTATGAAATACCGTAGACACCATATTCAAATACGACATTTGTTAGCGGCATGGACTGAATGAAAAAGCTATTGTGTACATAGCACAGTAAGTATGTGAAACACAAACAAAAGTAAGACAAACAACGGAAGGACAAATGAATGTAAGAGAAGTAAGAAAGTGTCAGATAGGTCACTGTAGACAAGTAATTGTAAGACAAGTGTAAGTAAAACATGTAAACGTAAGTAAAGTCAGACAAGTAATTCTAAGACAACTAATTTAAGCCAACTAAATTTAAAATAAGCGTATGTAAGAAAAGCAAATAAGTAGATTTACGACAAGTTAGAAAGTTTAAGAAAAGGGGAGGGAGAGAGAGAGAGAGAAAGAGAAAGACAGACACATTTAAGATAGGTAAATGTAACTCAAGTAATTCTAAGTAAATATAAAACAAGTACACGTAAGACAAGTAAATGTAGGACAATAATCATAAGGCAAGACTGTAGATGTAAGACAAGTAAATGTAAGACAATAATTATAAGGCAAGTCTGTAGATGTAAGACAAGTAGATGTAAGACAATAATTATAAGGCAAGACTGTAGATGTAAGACAAGTAAATGTAAGACAATAATTATAAGGCAAGTCTGTAGATGTAAGACAAGTAGATGTAAGACAATAATTATAAGGCAAGACTGTAGATGTAAGACAAGTAAATGTAAGACAATAATTATAAGGCAAGACTGTAGATGTAAGACAAGTAGATGTAAGACAATAATTATAAGGCAAGACTGTAGATGTAAGACAAGTAAATGTAAGACAATAATTATAAGGCAAGTCTGTAGATGTAAGACAAGTAGATGTAAGACAATAATTATAAGGCAAGACTGTAGATGTAAGACAAGTAGATGTAGGACAATAATTATAAGGCAAGACTGTAGATGTATGACAAGTAGATGTAAGACAATAATTATAAGGCAAGTCTGTAGATGTAAGACAAGTAGATGTAAGACAATAATTATAAGGCAAGACTGTAGATGTAAGACAAGTAAATGTAAGACAATAATTATAAGGCAAGACTGTAGATGTAAGACAAGTAGATGTAGGACAATAATTATAAGGCAAGTCTGTAGATGTAAGACAAGTAGATGTAAGACAATAATTATAAGGCAAGACTGTAGATGTATGACAAGTAGATGTAAGACAATAATTATAAGGCAAGACTGTAGATGTATGACAAGTAGATGCAGGACAATAATTATAAGGCAAGTCTGTAGATGTAAGACAAACAAATGTAAGACAATTATATGTAAATGTAGGACAAGTAATTAGGTAAGTCGGTTGATGTAAGACAAGCAGATATAAGACAAGTTCATTAGGACAAGTAAGTAAATTTAAGACAAGTAAATGTATTAAAGTAAATATAAGACAAGTAAACGTTGCGACAATTAAATGAAAGACACATAAATTAATGATAGCATAACTGGTAGAGCCAGTAAACATATGACCGGACAGTAAATATATGACAGTAAAAATAAATGTTTGACAGAGCAAGTAGATATGTGACAGTTCAAGTGAAAGTATGACAAATCAAGTAGTAAGACAGATCAAATAAATATGTGACTGAGCAAGTAAATGTATGGCACAGCAAGTAAATGTATGGCACAACAAGTAGATGTTTGACCGAACAGTACAAGTAAACGTATGACAGAGCAAGTAGATGTATGGTACAGAACAGTACAAAAAGTAAATGCATGAGATAGCATGAAAATGAACGATGGAACACGTTAATGATAAAAGCGCAAACATGTATCTGAGAGAGCAAGTAAATGCATGACAGATCATTTGAATGTATGACAGATCATGTACATTTATGCCATCGAGCAGGTGTATGTGAAACCTAGTGAATAGAAAAAGTAAATAAATGAACGAAATTACCGATTGAATTCTGGGGCCCCATGTTTGGGGTGGTGTGAAAAGGGGGGGGGGGATCCACTCTCCCTTAACAAGCATGTCGTAAAAGTAGACTAAATAGGGGTGTTTCATTCAAAGTGCACGTCGAAATTACATTGCCTGAGAGGCGAGTAACCAACAGTCTGCCTACAAAAAGGCCACATTTATAAAACACGTGCACGCACAACTCAAGTTCTGGAACAAGACCGACTTTCAGAGGTGGGCGAACAACCAGAACTTTCCGCAGCAGTTTATATCCAGGGAAAGCGAAGAAGGAAAATTGTAATAAATAACAGAGCGAGTATTTACATTTTAAAACAACAAAATATGCGACACAGCAAGTAAATGTATGACACAGCAAGTAAATAAATTATGACGAAGCAAGTAAATGTATGACGGAGCAAGTAAATGTATGACGGAGCAAGTAAATGTATGACGGAGCAAGTAAATGTATGACGGAGCAAGTAAATGTATGATGGAACAAGACGGAGCAAGTAAATGTATGATGGAACAAGACCGAGCAAGTAAATGTATGATGGAACAAGACGGAGCAAGTAAATGTATGATGGAACAAGACGGAGCAAGTAAATGTATGATGGAACAAGACGGAGCAAGTAAATGTATGATGGAACAAGACGGAGCAAGTAAATGTATGATGGAACAAGACGGAGCAAGTAAATGTATGACGGAGCAGGTAAATTAAAGAGAGCAAGTAAATGTAAACAGAGCACGTATATTTACATCGGAGGGAGTTTACATTTGACAGAACAAGTAAAAGTATAGAAGAGAGAGAGAGAGAGAGAGAGAGAGAGAGAGAGAGAGAGAGAGAGTACATATACAATATAGTTAGTAACAGAGTATACAAATGTATGACATAGGAAGTTCATGAGAGTAAATATACAATATAGTTAGTAACAGAATATACAAATGTATGACAGGAAGTTGATAAGAGTAAAAATACAATATAGTTAGTAACAGAATATACAAGTGTATGACAGAGGAAGTTGATAAGAGTAAAAATACAATATAGTTAGTAACAGAATATACAAGTGTATGAGAGAGGAAGTTGATAAGAGTAAAAATACAGTATAGTTAGTAACAGAATATACAAGTGTATGACAGAGGAAGTTGATAAGAGTAAAAATACAATATAGTTAGTAACAGAATATACAAGTGTATGACAGAGGAAGCTCATGAGAGTAAAAATACAATATAGTTAGTAACAGAATATACAAATGTATGACGGAAGAAGTTCACAGATTTCTTCGCGAGTTAACTAATAATAGAAGAACTAAGTGTTTAGTAGATATTAAGTATCTTCTCGTTATTTGTCGCAACACCGGGTGTCGGCAATCGGTAGATCGGTAGTGCACCTGAAAACGCAGCTAAACTCTCTTTTACATGTCATTTTTATACGACTAAACATAACTATCGCTCAAGGAGTCGGTTAGTCTAGACCTGCAAGTTAACAAACACAGGAATATAGTCAGTTAGATTTCACAGCAAATTCTCACACATAGTACACAAAAACAACAGGATATACTCGCCTACTATAGACATCCAAGGGTAAAAAGATGGCGGCTCCACATCAGACGCCACTCCAACTGCTTTGGTGCAGGGAGACAGCGTCTCCGCCCTATTTTGAGGGGGGATACAGTTCGCACCCACTTGGGTGTCCATGCTGTCTGCAAACCGCATCCCCATGTTCATATTTGGGTAGAAAGAGGGTCTGGCGCCCTGTAATCCCATTCTTAAGTCGTGGTGATTGCGATGCTGTTGTTGAAGGGCTTCCATTCGACAAGCTTCCGCATTATAAGTGCCCATATAGTACCTAGGATTTCTGTAACTGCCCGTGGGACATATCTCTGGTATATTCAGAAAGTGTTCCATGTATCCACCGCCGTCCATGACGCCACCCATGCCATGCATGACGCCGTCTTCGCCTCCAACAGCGCCTCGGGGCGCCGGAGGCACCCCGTGAGTCCCTGTATGACGTAAGGGCAGGTACGAACTCATACTGTAGCCCTTGTCCCCTCCGAACAAATAAGTTTCGCTGTCCGTCGATGTGGATAAACCAGCCGCGTGTGGATTGTTGATGAAGCTGTTATTACCGTTGATGGCTGGATTAGGATTAGGATTATTGCTGACGCTGGCAGCGTTGACGCCGGGCTGGGCGATGCCGACGCCAGGGACTAGTCTCTGATGTCCTATATGATCGGCAGTGAAACTATTATCCTCCAGACCGCGCTGAGAATAGCCCGGGTAGTAAAATCCCCCTGAAACCATCAATACAGTGATGAAATTACTTTTACCACCAACAAAATCATTTCAAGAAAGACGGCAAAGAATGGAAGCGACTATAAACTCCAGCAGATATAGCTTCTTTTACGGGTTTCGCCGAGGCAGAGATGACTTGCAGGGCTTGCTGCAGTACATTCGTTCACTTCCGACAGCGGATAAAACATCCAGACTCAAACATTAACCAATCCTGGGCCATCTTCTGCGACCTTGTCTAACCTCACAACCTGGAGCCCGGCGTTGATTTTAACGAGCTGGTTCGTGGGCGGGTCTGGGCGCGAAACTGACGGCTGGTTTTTCAGAAGCTCCACACCGCTTCAACGGGCAAGACAAGAAGGGGTCTTTCTTGAACACTGCAGCGGTTAAAGATTGAACCTTTTTCAGAATCCATTGATTATTTTCTCTTGATGTTCCTGCAAGGCGGAACGCTTGGCTATGAATAATGAATGAACGAATGTGGCGCTGATCTTAGGCAAAAATGAATAAGTAGAGAAGTGGCATTTGCAACACTTCCAGCAAATAACCTTTCAGTCGTGATGTCTGTTTGACTTGCCCGGGAAAGAAGTTTCTTGAAATAATCTTTACAAATGCAACCAATATTTCTTGCGTCCATAGGGGCAACAGATGGTTATATTTTAGTTTCTGGCGATAAATTTTACTTATTATATTATTTAGACGCCGAAGCGAATATCTAGTAAAGAAAATGGACATTGTATTTTTATATACACACACACATGTATATTGTGTCGTTAGTACAAGTATTTGTGGTAAGGGCCTAGTCATAAAGGCAGAAAAAACCTACACACACAAACACACACACACACACATACACACACACATGGAGAAGTGGCCCAGAGAGTGAGACGAGGATGCCATGTAATAGTGAAGGATAGAACAACTTGATGTAAGTCGGTAGAGATCCTATGCTCCATTGGGGGATAGAAGGCATTAGAAAAAGAAAAGGAAATATTTGTTCTGTCGCCATAATTGTTGTGTTGTGGGTGTATTTGGGTATGTACGTTGTGTTGTGGGTGTATTTGGGTATGTTCGTTGTGTTGTGGGTGTATTTGGGTATGTACGTTGTGTTGTGGGTGTATTTGGGTATGTACGTTGTGTTGTGGGTGTATTTGGGTATGTACGTTGTGTTGTGGGTGTATTTGGGTATGTACGTTGTGTTGTGCGTGTATTTGGGTATGTACGTTGTGTTGTGGGTGTATTTGGGTATGTACGTTGTGTTGTGGGTGTATTTGGGTATGTACGTTGTGTTGTGGGTGTATTTGGGTATGTACGTTGTGTTGTGGGTGTATTTGGGTATGTACGTTGTGTTGTGGGTGTATTTGGATATGTACTTTGTAAATGTACAATTTGTCAAAGCACCCTTTTCCACGCCTTTCAGGCGTATAGGGCATTTAGTGTTAGACATATATTTTATACACCAATCGGTATTCGGTGAATGATTTAGACAACATCACGCCGACCGACTTTATTTCCCAAGACTTTACCTGGTAACCATTTAAGGCTGGGTCTACCTAGGAGATAAAGTCGTTGATTTGTTTTCTCTACGATTGGATTTGAACCCACAGCTTTCGGATCTGCAGGCAAGCATCTTGCTGCTAAACCACACTGGCTCGCGATGGACGTTTATGCATGTGAATTTCATTGCACTAATGAATTCTGTATTCAGAAATTAAAAGGAGGATGGCCATAGCAGTGCAAAGATTGAACAGCCTTAAAAGTCTATGGTTAAGCACCAGCAAGGAAATCAAAATTAGAATTTTGAGAGCATGCAACTTCCTTGTGGCTACACACGGATGTGAGTCGTGGACTATCTCCCAGTCCTTAAGAAAGAGAATAGGCGCGTTTGAGCTGAAATGCTATAGAAAGATTCTCAGAATATCTTGGACAAAGAAGATGAGAAATGAAAGTGACATCTTAAAAGATTTGAACAAGGAAGACTGGCTAATAAACAGCATCCTTTCTCGAAAGCTGAAATATTTTGGTCATATCAAGCGCCACGACTGACTGGAAAAAACTATAGCAGAAGGCATGGTACCAGGAAGGAGGGGCAGGGGCCGACCGACACGAAGATGGGCACAGTATGTAAGTGACTAGTTGAGTGTGAAAGTTCATGAGGTGGGAGTGCTGGCGAGAGACCGAGTTTCTTTCAGACAGACTGTGATGAGAGCGACGTTCTGCAAAGGACCTGCCATATGGTGATGAATGTATTCTGTATAATGTCTTCTTCCTCTTCGCGTTCACCGGCTGTAGACACCAGCGCCAAACTTTGTCGATCATCATTCTGTTTGATCATCCTTCTGTTTGATCATCCTTCTGTTTGATCATCCTTCTGTTTGATCATCCTTCTGTTTGATCATCCTTCTGTTTAATCATCCTTCTATTTGATCATCCTTATATTTGATCATTTTTCTGTTTGATCATTTTTCTGTTTGATCATCCTTCTATTTGATCACCCTTCTGTTTGATCATTTCTCTGTTTGATCATCCTTCTGTTTGATCATCTTTCTGTTTGATCATCCTTCTGTTTGATCATCCTTCTGTTTGTTCATCCTTCTGTTTAATCATCCTTCTATTTGATCATCCTTCTATTTGATCACCCTTCTGTTTGATCATTTTTCTGTTTGATCATCCTTCTGTTTGATCATCCTTCTGTTTGATCATTTTTCTATTTGATCACCCTTCTGTTTGATCATTTTTCTGTTTGATCATCCTTCTGTTTGATCATCCTTCTGTTTGATCATTTTTCTGTTTGATCATCCTTCTGTTTGATCATCCTTCTATTTGATCACCCTTCTGTTTGATCATTTTTCTGTTTGATCATCCTTCTGTTTGATCATCCTTCTGTTTGTTCATCCTTCTGTTTGTTCATCCTTCTGTTTAATCATCCTTCTATTTGATCATCCTTCTATTTGATCACCCTTCTGTTTGATCATTTTTCTGTTTGATCATTCTTCTGTTTGATCATCCTTCTGTTTGATCATTTTTCTATTTGATCACCCTTCTGTTTGATCATTTTTCTGTTTGATCATCCTTCTGTTTGATCATCCTTCTGTTTGATCATTTTTCTGTTTGATCATCCTTCTGTTTGATCATCCTTCTATTTGATCACCCTTCTGTTTGATCATTTTTCTGTTTGATCATCCTTCTATTTGATCACCCTTCTGTTTGATCATTTTTCTATTTGATCATCCTTCTATTTGATCACCCTTCTGTTTGATCATTTTTCTGTTTGATCATCCTTCTATTTGATCACCCTTCTGTTTGATCATTTTTCTGTTTGATCATCCTTCTGTTTGATCATCCTTCTGTTTGATCATTTTTCTGTTTGATCATCCTTCTATTTGATCACCCTTCTGTTTGATCATTTTTCTATTTGATCATCCTTCTATTTGATCACCCTTCTGTTTGATCTTTTTTCTGTTTGATCATCCTTCTATTTGATCACCCTTCTGTTTGATCATTTTTCTGTTTGATCATCCTTCTGTTTGATCATCCTTCTGTTTGATCATTTTTCTGTTTGATCATCCTTCTATTTGATCATCCTTCTGTTTGATCATTTTTCTGTTTGATCATCCTTCTATTTGATCATCCTTCTGTTTGATCATCCTTCTGTTTGATCATTTTTCTATTTGATCATCCTTCTGTTTGATCATCCTTCTGTTTGATCATCCTTCTGTTTGATCATTTTTCTATTTGATCATCCTTCTGTTTGATCATCCTTCTGTTTGATCATCCTTCTGTTTGATCATTTTTCTATTTGATCATCCTTCTGTTTGTTCATCATTCTGTTTGATCATCCTTCTGTTTGATCATTCTTCTGTTTGATCATCCTTCTGTTTGATCATCCTTCTATTTGTTCATCCTTCTGTTTGATCATCCTTCTGTTTGATCATCCTTCTGTTTGATCATCCTTCTATTTGTTCATCCTTCTGTTTGATCATCCTTCTGTTTGATCATCCTTCTGTTTGATCATCCTTCTATTTGTTCATCCTTCTGTTTGATCATCCTTCTGTTTGATCATCCTTCTGTTTGATCATCCTTCTATTTGTTCATCCTTCTGTTTGATCATCCTTCTGTTTGATCATCCTTCTATTTGTTCATCCTTCTGTTTGATCATCCTTCTGTTTGATCATCCTTCTGTTTGATCATCCTTCTATTTGTTCATCCTTCTGTTTGATCATCCTTCTGTTTAATCATCCTTCTGTTTGATCATCCTTCTGTTTGATCATCCTTCTGTTTGATCATCCTTCTATTTGTTCATCCTTCTGTTTGATCATCCTTCTGTTTGATCATCCTTCTGTTTGATCATCCTTCTGTTTGATCATCCTTCTGTTTGATCATCCTTCTGTTTGATCATCCTTATGTTTGATCATCCTTCTGTTTGATCATCCTTCTGTTTGATCATCCTTCTGTTTGATCATCCTTCTGTTTGATCATCCTTCTGTGGACTTGACTCTTGTTCCAGAACCCGAGTGTTGCATGCACATCTGTTTAACAAATCTGGCTTATGTGCGTGCGGACGTTTGGTTCCTTACCTCTCACGGAGATGTACTCCAACCTGAAATGATACACGCAATTAATCGACTACTACGTCATGCTTGTTGGGTAGTCAAATAGGGCTCCGAAACCCACACAGCAAAACTCAGTCCTCTTCAAACAATCATGCAGGAGTAAATGTTTGAAACAAGAAAGTTACCTTTTAAATTAAAATGCTGAAAAAAAGAATGAAAAAAAAAAAAGAAAAAAAGGAAAGAAAGAAAGAAAGAAAGAAAGAAAGAAAGAAAGAAACGTAAGAAAGAAATAAAGAAAAAAGGAAAGAAAGAAATAAAGAAAAAAGGAAAGAAAGAAAGAAAAAAAAGAAAAAAATGGAAAGAAAGAAAGAAACAAAGACAGACAGACAGACAGACAGACAGACAGACAGACAGACAGACAGACAGACAGACAGACAGACAGACAGACAGACAGACAGACAGACAGACAGACAGACAGACAGACAGACAGACAGACAGACAGACAGACAGACAGAAAAAAAGAAAGAAAGAAAGAAAGAAAGAAAGAAAGAAAGAAAGAAAGAAAGAAAGAAAGAAAGAAAGAAAGAAAAGAAAGAAAGAAAGAAAGAAAGAAAGAAAGAAAGAAAAAGAAAGAAAGAAAGAAAGAAAGAGAAAGAAAGAGAAAAGAAAAAAAAAAAAAAGAAAGAAAGAAAGAAAGAAAGAAAGAAAAGAAAGAAAGAAAGAAAGAAAGAAAGAAAAGAAAAGAAAGAAAGAAAAGAAAGAAAGAAAAAGAAAGAAAGAAAGAAAGAAAGAAAGAAAGAAAGAAAGAAAGAAAGATGGAAAGACAGACAGACAGAAAGAAAGAAAGAAAGAAAGAAAGATGGAAAGACAGACAGACAGAAAGAAAGAAAGAAAGAAAGAAAGAAAGAAAGAAAGAAAGAAAGAAAGAAAGAAAGAAAGAAAAAAAGAAAGAAGGAAAGAAAGAAGAAAGAAAGAAAGAAGAAAGAAAGAAAAGAAAGAAAGAAAGAAAGAAAAAAAGAAAGAAAAAGAAAGAAAGAAAAAGAAAGAAAGAAAGAAAGAAAGAAAGAAAGAAAGAAAGAAAGAAAGAAAGAAAAGAAAGAAAGAAAGAAAGAAAGAAAGAAAGAAAAAGAAAGAAAGAAAGAAAGAAAGAAAGAAAGAAAGAAAGAAAGAAAGAAAGAAAAGAAAGAAAGAAAGAAAGAAAGAAAGAAAGAAAGAAAGAAAGAAAGAAAGAAAGAAAGAAAGAAAGAAGAAGAAAGAAAGAAAGAAAAAGAAAGAAAGAAAGAAAGAAAGAAAGAAAGAAAGAAAGAAAGAAAGAAAGAAAGAAAGAAAGAAAGAAAGAAAGAAAGAAAGAAAGAAAGAAAGAAAGAAAGAAAGAAAGAAAGAAAGAAAGAAAGAAAGACACGGACGCGGAGAGAGATCATATGTTTCCGCACCATCAAAAACACAATACTCTAAAAGAATCCTACTGGAATGAATTCTTGGAGGCAAAAAGCAGAAGGTGGGCAGAGAAACAATAATTTAAAAAACAAAAAACATACAAAAACCAACCAAGTGAAAACAAAGCGATACATGGACATGGTTTTTACTTTATATCGAGCTGCATGCTGAAGAAGCTACCGAATTAGAAGAGCAGTGTTTTGTCTGTCTGCTTTTGGAGATTCTCTTAAATGCTGAGGGGCCTCCCAGTCAGGTCTAAGGGCCTCACAAATAATATACACATATGTATTGTATCCACAGTGGTACTCGAGAGGCCATAATTCGTCTAAAGATGCTGACTGAAAAATATATAGAAGTTCAGCAAAATATTTATGAATGTTTCATTGATTACAAAATAGCTTTCGACAGAGTGCAACATGAACAACTAATTGCAGCTCTTCAAAACATAGGAAGAGATGGAAAGGATATTAGACTTATTAGAAACTTATACTGGGAGCAAGAAGCAGCAGTAAGATATGACATCTGCTCACCCCAGATAGAGATCAAGAGAGGAGTAAGACAAGGATGTGCGCTGTCGCCTAGCCTTTTCAACTTATGTACAGAAACCATTTTTAAAGAAATTGTAGAATTACCAGGACTGAACATCAATGGTAGAATAATAAACAATCTGAGATATGCTGACGACACAGTGTTGCTAGCAGAGAGTGAGCAGGAGTTGCAAGACCTAGTGGAGCAAGTAAACAGGAGGAGTGCAAAATTTGGATTAGATATTAATTTGAAAAAGACAAAAACCATGATATTTAGCAAAGAAAATAATCATCTAACAATGAATATCACAGTGAACGGGGTGAAATTGGAACAAGTTAAATATTTCCTATATCTTGGACAAGTAATAACATGTGACGGCAGAAGTGAAACAGAAGTCAAAAAAAGAATACGGATGGCCAAAAACATTTTCAACAACATGCAAAAGTTACTGACAACAAGAGAAATAAGCAATACATTAAAAATGAGAATTGTCAAATGTTATGTATTCTCAACCTTACTGTATGGCACAGAGACATGGACAATGAACAAACAACTGGAAAAACGTATCAATTCTTTGGAGATGTGGATTTACAGAAGATTAGGTCGTATTTCATGGAAACAAAAGTTATCAAATACAGAGGTACTGTGGAAATTGGGAATAAAAAGAGAGTTGCTAGGTGAAATTAAAAAAAAAAGAAACAAGTGAAATATTTTGGTCACATTAAAAGACATAACAGTATTGTAAAGATCATCCTAGAAGGAAAGGTTCAAGGTAGACGGGCAAGAGGCAGACAGCGTTACAAGTGGGAGGATAACATCAAGAGATGGACGAACAGCAGTATGAGCGAGTGTACTTCAAGGACAAGAGACAGGGCTTGTTGGAGATCCATTGCAGCCAACCTGCATTGTGGAGACGGCACCTGATTGATTGATTGATACCTCATAGCTGTTTCATGCGTTCTTTGTAGTAAAGCTGCTATGCGTTATCAAGATCAGAGGTTCGGATTCCGACTCTGTTATTCGGTCTGCCCAAGGACACCTATGTTCAACTCTGAGCAGCTTAGAAAGAACATACTAAAGAACAAACAGTTTATGTTAGCTTTACAAAATCGATCACAATAAACAAACAAAGGACGTTGCGGCGATTAGCCTTCATCAGCACATAAAGAACAACACAGTACACATACACATATAAGCTCTAACTATGAAGTGACTACATAGGACTCTAATGTTCAAAATAAATGATACTCATCTGCTAACAAAGGGACGAGACGTTTCTTAAATGAGCTCAGTGATGGTTGTCCTCGGTCATTTGACGTTTGCGAGGAGATCCTTGCAGCTATGGATAAATCCTGAGTAAAGTATATGACCCTTTCCAAGCCTGCAGGTGTACTGGGTATATAGGGCCAGACCTATATTTTGTAGACCACTCGCTTTCAAAACAAGCCGCAGCCTATGACCGGTGTTCAAAACCGGTCGGTTTCTGGTGTTCACCCAGCCTCTAGGTAAGGGGTACCAGAGTTAACTCTCTGGGGTAAATGAGGGAACGTCGCTGTAGCTGCGGAGTTGCGTGCGGACAGCGACACAGGCGGACAGTTTCCTATCAGCTGTCCGTACTGGTGGTGGAGAACTTATGGTGTATAACCGTGTGCAACAATGTTGGTTCACATCCTCTGACTTTCATTTTTAATAGACCAATCGGCACTTTAAGGGTGGTGTCGTCGGCATCCATTGTGCAGGACGTGGGTTCGTTTCTTGTTTGCCTGGTACATTTTGAAGGCTGGATCGCCCTGGGAACTAAGGTCACTTCAGGACAGAAAATGTAGGACTCGGTTCGGATTTGAACCCACGACTTTCTGATACGCAAGCTAGCGTCTAGCCACTACACCACTGAGGCCATCTATCAGGTGTGCCTAATTACAAATTACCAGTCTGTGATATTTTTGTTTTGTTTTAAACTTGATCTTCTTTGTCTTCTTCGCGTTCATCAGCTGTAAACTCTGATGGAAAGTTCTGGTTGTTCGTCCACTTCTGGACTGCAGTCCTGTTCAAGAATCTGAGCGTTGCGTGTGTATCCGTGTGAAAGATCTCACACATTTGTATGCAGACTGTTGGTTCCTTCCCTCTCAGGCAGATGTACTCCGACTTCGAAGGAAGCTACCAATTAATCGACTCTTACGACATGCTTTTGTGTAGGCAGTGGGTCAATTCTAGTTTTCCCTGCAATACGGTCCTGGAACCCACATAGGGTTTTACTTGATGAATTCAGATATTTCATAGCTGAATGCATGGTGTGACACTGTGAGCTGCGGATTTCATTTTGAATGTTTTTTCGACTGTGACCAGCGTGGTGGTGTGAATTGTAGATTCAGAAAAGGGCGCGATGCCTGTCGTCGCAATGTTGGTGGTGCCCGTATGTGGGCAACTGCTGATCTGTTAGTGATTTCTGCTACCATCAATGATGAACTGCATTTCTAATGTCGGACTGTTTCTGTTAGCACTTCGGATGGCTATCGTATGCTTTAATGCGTGTGTATGCTAGATATGATGAGACAGCAGTCTCTCAATCTTCCCAGAAGGGACTGTGATAAACATTCTGTGAGTTTTTCATTGGCACAGGAGCGGAGCAACTATGGGGTGACCCGTTTGCTATAAAGCTGAAACTAAGACTACCAGACCAGACATATCTAATACACGTATACTCGCAAACCAAACATGTTCCTAAAACCGAACACACTATCTTTCAACGTGTAAGTTGCAAGAGTTCGTATTTCCGTAAGGCTCTGGCTCAGATGCTGCACGCAAGCACACGGAACACAGGAGCGGTGCAACTATGGGGTGTCCTGTGTCTTATGAAGCTGGAACTAAGATTACCAGATTTCACGGAACATTATGGATTAAAAACCCTGCTTTATTAAGTCAATCCCATCTCTTTTAACTATTTCAGTCCCATGTTTTTTAAAGAAGAAACCAAGTTTGCAAAATGATCAGCAAGGCAAAATAATCAGAGTGAAAACAGTATAGGTGTATGCCCTTCACAGATACATCATATACCGCTCTGCAGTTAAAATATTTGACCAGATTTCTTTTGCCTACCCAGTAAAAACAAAAAGATAAATTGTCACGCCTTTAGGCGCATCGGGCATATGGAAAGAGCGTCCTATATTTTTACAGACCAATCGGCACTGGGTGGGTAATGTGGTCAGCATTACGCCGGCCGTCTTAACTTTCCCAGTACAGCCATTCTGGTATCCGTTTCAGGCTGGGTCGACGTACGATTTAGCATACCATGATAAAAATCCACACAGCCAGCAGTGGGTTTCGATCGCGGTACGTTGGAATTACGAGTCGGACTCGCCACGCCTAAGCCACGGACGCCGCTTTGCGTACCCAGACCAAACATGAAACGAACAATAACACAGCTTGTATTCGTTGACACACATAAGCTGAATTCGCATGAATTGTTGCTTGGTACATGCGGAATAATTTCTAATGTCAAATCAGTACTGTTGTATGGGGCGGAAACATAGAGAATAACTAAGACAATTACTAATTAATTACAGAAATTCATTAACCGGTGCCTGTGCAGAATAGAGGGAATTAAATGGTATGATAGAATAACTAATGTAGAGCTTTGGGAGAGAACTAAACAGGCTCCAGTGGACCAAGAGGTAAGGAAAAGACGGTGGCGTTGAATAGGACACACACTGAGAAAACAAAATAACAGCATAACTAGAATGTCTCTGCATTGAAACCCACAGGGGCATAGGAATAAAGGAAGACCAAAAAACACATGGAGAAGAGAACTGGAGAATGAAGTTAGAAAGATGGAAAGGATATGGGGAGAGCTCCATGCAATGGCGAAGGATAGAACGACTTGGCGTGAGTTGGTTGAGGGCCTATGCTCCATTGGGGGACAGAAAGGCAGAAGAAGAAGAAGACATGCGGAATCAAACGATTTAAAATATAAGTTTCAATATCCAACAATGGAGCCGGTTTTCAACAAACCCTTCGGTTCCCTCGCTGAAAGTGAATAAACTTTACCTCGAACCAAGACAGACATTTTCTGGCAGACTCGAGTGTCAGACTCAAAGAAGTCTCTGGGTCATAAATTGAAGATATGTATACATAAAAAGATCCCTCTTACCCCGGAACATCTCGGAGGGGAAGACAACTTTCCGACTGATACCACCAGGTCTGTTTGGGAGGCCCTGCTATCTTTAGTTAACTGTATCAAGATATCTTGTTCATTTACCTCCCGGTAAAACAGCACGTGGGATAGTCTGTGTGCAGTTGGAACTTCTTTGTCATAACAGCCATTTCTTGTTCTCTGCTACTTGTTCCGCCTGACTTTTCTTTATTTCTCCCCTTATTATTTAAAAAAAAAGGTTTCGCAAGTCTTTGTGTAAGTAAGTAAGTAAGTAAGGACCGTTTTCCACGTTTTTATGCGTATGGGGCACATAGGACTAGACCAAATGGCACAAGATGGGTGATGTGGTCAGCATCACGCCAGCCGCCTTTACTTCCCGGGACTGCACCCGGTACCCACTCAAAGCTGGGTCGACCTGGGAGCCAAGATCATTTTTGAAAAAAGCCTGGCTCCGCATGGTGTCCGCCTCGAGTGCTAGAGGTTCCTGGCTCAATCCCCGGTAAGGGCTGGGATTTGTTCACGTGGACTAGGACTTCTAGTAAATCCCCCTGGTCTCTGGGTAGCGAGATCGGACGCCCGTGTAGCGCATGTAAAAAATACCCTGGCAGTTGGGAACCGAAATGAGTAACCTAACAGCGTTGCTCAGGCAAAATTTGGAGTTAATAATCTACCCAAAGTATTTCTGGATCCTCGCCGGTGCTACAGAGCCTGTGCACTGTGCTGAGCTTCTTCAGGCTCAGACTTAAGTTAGAAGAAGAACAGAGCATTGCTGAGTTATACCAGTGTGCCATGATGTCCGTGTGCCGTGATGTCCGTGTGCCATGATGTCCGTGTGCCATGATGTGCGTGTGCCATGATGTCCGTGTGCCATGATGTCCGTGTGCCGTGATGTCCGTGTGCCATGATGTCCGTGTGTCATGATGTCCGTGTGCCGTGATTTCCGTGTGCCGTGATGTCCGTGTGCCGTGATGTCCGTGTGCCGTGATGTCCGTGCACCATGATGTCCGTGTGCCATGATGTCCGTGTGCCGTGATGTCCGTGTGCCGTGATGTCCGTGTACCATGATGTCCGTGTGCCATGATGTTGATCCCTTTTCAAACCTCAAACCTCATAATCTCTGTGTAAGTAAAGGACCCTTTTCCACGCCTTTAGGCGCATAGGGCATATAGGGCTAGACCTATATTTTTTATAGACCAGTCGGCACAAGATGGGTGATGTGGTCAGCATCACGCCGGCCGCTTCTACTTCCCAGGACTCACCCGGTACTCACTCAAAGCTGGGTCGACCTGGGAGCCGAGGTCATTTTTGAAAAAAGTCTTGCTCCGCCAGGGAGCGAACCCACGACCTTCCGCTTGGCCACGGTGACTCCCAATCTCTGTGTACGTAACTTTATTATTATTATTTTTTTTTTATTTAGTTGTTTTTCTGTGCTACTTTGTTTGTTCCATAAAAGTAATACAATCATAGGATGCAGGAAACCACAAATACAAATTTACTATCGTACAAGTTTCAGTCGATCTTCTTCTTTTTGGCATCCAGCAGCTGAAAATTCTCGTGGAAAATTCTGGTTGTTTGTCCATTACTGGACTCTGGTATTGTTCAAAGCTTTGGATTTGTTAACACCCCCATTTTTACAGTTTTGGCTTGTTTTTATGCATACTACTGTTTTTTTTTTTTTTACCTTTTTTTGCAGATAGACTAATTTTGAATGAGGCACCCATAAGTAGTCTCTCATTTCGTTGTTTTACGAAACTACACATTCATATTTCTTACCTCACAAGCATCAGACGATAGAAAATAGAGTCATTGCATGAAATGGCATTCGTGCTAAGAATTTTTTTTACAACGTAACAAACACAAACGACAAGTGAACGTTGCAGCCAAAGAGCCTTCATCAGGAATCAAACAAACGTTACTTGGGATATTCACCTTTTCCCCCCGATAAGACCCAACTGCCCGTTACGTTACTCCTTCTTCTTCTTCTTCTTCTTCTTCTTCTTCTTCTTCTTCTTCTTCTTCTTCTTCTTCTTCTTCTTCTTCTTCTTCTTCTTCTTCTTCTTCTTCTTCTTATTTTTTTTTTCTTCATCTTCTTTGAGGTCACCGGCTGTAAACCCTGGCCGAAAGTTCTAATTGTTAATCTACATTTGGACTCTAGACTTCTTACAAAACCTGAGCCTTGCGTGCTAATACGTTTTACACATCTGACTCTTTTGCATGTAGACTGTTAGTTCCTTGCCGCTCAGGCAGGTGCACTCAGACTTCGAAGGAACCCCCCCCCCCCCTCTCCCTCCACAACGCCCCCTCCTCCACACACACACAAAATTGACTTTTACAACATTCTCTTTGGGGAAGCAGTTGATCTGTTTATGCTTTTGGCCCTGGAACCCACACTGTTCTATGAGGCTGAATAGATCGGCGACTCGGTCGCCCATTGACTGGCAGGTAGACGACTTCGTCGTCGGTCGAGCAAAATTTCGGCTGTGTCTTCTTTGATCGCATTAGCACTGCAAAAGCCTTTTTAGGACTACTTTATTGCAGGCCATGCTAAGCGATTTTATATGAGGCACATAACCTGTGTCACAAATATAACCAAAACCGCTCCTTGGAGTATGCTGGTTAAACGTTACGATTTTTATTAGTAAACTTTTATGATTCTCATTCTTGGGGTGTTACGTTCTAGAGACAGCAATCGAAGAATAGAAAAATTGCATATACTACCCTGTTACAGATTAGGCAAATATCTTCGGCGGCACGCTTGGACTTGACCGTTGCCCACAAGTGGACCGCCTCTCACAGGCTGAAGAACACTGCCTTAGATCACATGCCAGACAGGAGTCTCAGAGGCGAAGTGGTCAAGCCGTTTGCCTCAGGCTCTGAAGGTCGTGGGTTCCTTTCACGGCTACGTCAGTTCAGTTCACGAGTGCAGTTTTTACGGAGATAATCGAGGATCGTTGCCGGAGCTACACAGTAGATGCTCTGCGCTATGCTCTCTGCCGGCAGCTGGCCTTTCTGCAAAGAGAGACCGAGCCGTATGGGATAAAACCAGGTGCAATGAAGTCACTCCTCTCGGCTTTAACCCTTTTAACATGCAAAAACCCAAGCACAGCACACGAGCTCTGCAGCATCGACAACGATCCATATAAATAGGGGTGTATCTATTCAACTGCACAGAAGCTCCGTGTCAATTCACTGCCTGGCCAATCAAGTAACTTGGACATATTTATGTCTCTCCCTCACACATCCCAACCCAGTCCTAGTCTAAACAAGCTGCCGTTGACTCTGTTTACTTGTCGTCTGCTCACTGGCTGGGTAGCGACCCGACCCCTCTACCAGACCATGCCGCAAGTCACCGTTATTTACCAGATAAATCTCGTGGGTTCTGAAAGGCCAGACTGATGCTCCCTTAGTGCCAGGGTCGGTCCAGAATTGAAGCAATTACTTTCAGACTTGGTGTTAGCCTGCACATTAAATTTATTGGGTGTCTGCTTCGGTGGGTTTCTTTGCCGGAGTGGCGATGATAGTTAATCTGATCGTTCGGTTGGGAAAAATTAGTGGTTCTGGAAATTCCCGGAACATCTAGCACACGGCCCAATCAATTTTGCATTTCTTGTGTCAGTTTTGTGTACCACATCGAAGTCTGTTACTTAGACGTTCAGAGTTCAAACAGGAATGCTGTTTAATAGTTTTTACATTCTGAATTCGGTCCAGCTGCTGGCGATTTGGCAGCAGACCGCTGTGAGTGGATTTCAACAACGGAGATCCATTTTGTGAGAATCAAAGACCCACACCTCATTAACAGACATGTCGTAAAAGGCGACTAAGGAAGGATTTGCTGAAATAGAGTGTAAAGGTGCAGATATCTCTGGCTAGCTGTAAACTGCAACATAATGGGCCAGACCGCTAGTGGTGCCGACGCAAAAACATTGGGGTGAGGAGGAAGGAAAAAGGAAGTAGCTCACTATATATATTTGCATAAATAAACAGAAGGGGTCCCTTGAGGCCGTTTAAATATATATATATATATATATATATATATATATATATATATATATATATATATATATATATATATATATATATATATATATATATACATAATAAACCGACAAAGTAATGATAGGCACTTATAGAAAGAAGAAGAAAGATAAAGAGACACATTAGGCAACATAAAATTTTAAAGCTTGCCTCAAAGAATACACTCGCTGATTCCTCAACAAGCATGTCGTAAGAGTCGACTAATTTTGGGGTTTTCTTCGATGTTGCAGTACCTCTGCCTGAGTGGCAAGTAACCAGCAGCAAGCATGCACATAAATCAGATTTGTAAAACATCAGCGCACATCAACACTAAGTTTTTAGAACAAGACTGAAGACCAGAGGTGGAAAAACAATCAGAACTTTTCCATTGTTTACAGAAATGAATGTGACTAATAATAATATAAATTATAATATTATTAATAATAATAATAACAAACATATACTAAGTGGCAGACAAATACAATACTATACTTAAACATATTCTTCTTCTTTGTTCACTGGCTGTAAGTTCCAGCAGAATGTCCTGGTTGTTCGTCCATTTGGATTTTGGCTTTGCGCCAGGGCCTAAGTTTTGCGTACACATTCGTTTAACTGGCTTATTTGTGTGCAGCTGTTTGTTCCTTGCCTCTCGGGCTGATACACTCCGACAAAGAGGGACCTTTCCCCTTTGTCGACTCCTACGACATGCTTGTTGGGGAAATAGTGGGTCTATTCTTGTTTGCCCGATAATGGGGACTCGGAACTTAGAGTGGGAATACTTAAATTTATGAAATGGATTATACATGGCTAGAAAAGCAGCTTAGTCACTATTACTACCATTTCAATTCTTTCAGTCCCAAACAACGTGTGATGCGTAAAATCCCACTCAACGCTGGTCACAGCATTTTAAGAAACCTGGCTTCTCGAGTATTTAGCGTCTTTGAAAGCAATACACTAGTGTACATTCATAAGTCGGCACTGTGGCTAAGTCGATGCGAACGCTTCGTAATGCCATGATGCCGGGTTCGATCCCAGCAGCGGGCCTTGCGCCTTGCGTTGGTTACGACAGTGGTATCAAGAAAGCCGCCCGTCCAGGAAGCAATATCAAACTACTGGACGTAAATTTGCCTAGAAAAACCCCACAACAGCCATGGGCTGTTGGGGTTGGTTCTGCAACGTCATGTAAAGGATACGCAACTAACCGTAACCTATTTATACATAAGGAAATCTCCGGTAAAACCTTCTGGTACTAAAGGAGTTGCGGCGTCTGTGGCTTGGGCGTTGCGAGTCCGACTCGTAATTCCAAAGTACCGCGATCAAAACCTACTGCTGGCTGCGTGGATTATTATCACGGTATGGGGCATCGCCGGTCGACCCAGCCTAAACTGGGTACCAGGATGTATGTCCTGGGGAAGTAACGAAGAGCCGGCGTAATGCTGACCACATTACCCACCTAGTGCCGATTGGTCTGTAAAAATATGGGTGTTCTTCCCATATGCCTGATGCGCCTAAGAGCGTAAAAAGGGATCTTTACTGTTACTTTACTTACTCAAGAAGATAATACCCTCAGGAAGAAAATACCCTTAGCCAACACTTTCTAGGATACATAGAGTTAACTCATATAGGCTCCAAAGACCACTTCTTGTTTTCTCTTTCTTTTTTCCCCTCTTCTTTATTTTTGGGAAAAGGGGACGAGGAGAAGATGGGGAGTGGAAGAAAAGAAAATACCCACTTCTTCCCTGCCCCCTTCCCAAAAGGGTATAATAACAATATTTGTTAATAATGCGCAATACCTCGGAGTTGTAAAAAAAAAAAAAAAAACAACAGAATGAAGGCATCAAATCAGAGTTGGCTGTAAAAAAATCAGCAGCTGAGAGACTTTTCCAGGCCATAGTCTGGGGGTTTCTCCGCAAAAGAGAAACTTGCAAGGGGACAAACACGGCTGTGTACCCCTCTTACTATTTGCCCCTTCCTAAGATATGGACGTGAGTCATGGGCAATGTCAACAACTCACAGAAGCCAGCTTCAGGTGAGAGAAATCAGGCATCTGAGAAAGGTGGTCCAAGTAACAAGAAGAGACAAATTACGTAATCAGACAATGAATCTTGACCTTGAAACATAGGCCCTAAAAACTCAAATGGATCAGTCACAGTTACGACGGTTTGGGTGTGTATTCCAAACAGAGGAGAGCAGGCCACCAAGTAGCCATGGAAGGGCAATAACCAGTGAACCAGACCACCACGACGTGCCGGGGTTCCCTGGGAAGACAACATCTGACAGTCCCTGGCTGACAGAGGAGTACCAAAAAACCAAAACCGAAAACTGCTGAAAGAGAAGTACTGGGACTTCCGGTCAAAATGGAGGCTAGACACGGTCACTGTTGTGAGCAGTGGCAAATGTTTTTGCTTCTGCCAGACGTTGGCCGGTGCATTTTTACTCCATTTGTAGACTGAAAGGATAGTTTCGTCCATCAGCTTCTGAGTTGAGTGCATAGTGTGACACTGTGAGCTGCTGATTTCATTTGGAATGTTTTTCTACTATGACCAACATGGTGGTGTGAATTGTAGTTTCAGAAAATGGGGCCATACATGTTGTCGTAATACTGGTGGTGCCATTATGTGATTAAAATGATCGCTTTTGCAACTGCTGATCTGTTGGTGACTTCTGCTACGATCCATGATAAACTGCATTTCTAATGTCGGACTGTCTGTGTTAGCACTTCGGATGGCTACCGTATGCTTTTAATGCGTGTGTATGCTAGTGCATATGATGAGACAGCAGTCTGTCAATCTTTCCACAAGGGACTGTGATAAACCTTATGTGTGTTTTTCGTTGGCACAGGAGCAAAGCAACTATGGGGTAACCCGTTTGCTATGAAGCTGAACCTAAGATTACAATATTACCAGATTACCAGTCTGGCAATTTTCTACCTTCTATGGTGGAAGAGGAACGGCTAAGTAAATAAACAAGCATTATTAGTGCGCACTTAAACACAACTGAAACCCAGTGATGTTCCCAACCTTTCCACTTACAATATTATATGAGGTCTGAAAGTTTGATACAAGATTTCTTTGTGTCGACTCCCTTGAGTGTCATCACCCTTCGCCTGCTTAACTAGTATTTCTCAGAACCTTATCTAATCAGAAGGTTTTTGAACTAGTAAATCAATGTCCACATTGTTCATCATTAGCATCCCTTAACACTAATTGTCGTTGGGTCACCAGTTTCTGTTGACTGTCTGATCAGCTCTACCCACATTTGGCCGTCAGTTGCAATGGACTTCATGGTTGCCTGCCTGGGGCCTGGCCAGTCAGTCAGGTCAACAGCTTGGTGCATCTAGGGCAGTATTTCAACCATGGCGGGACGCACTCCTCTCCAGGTAGAGATATATTGTTGCAGTTGGTTAAATCAGCAGTTTTACCACGAACAACAAAATCCTTCTGAGTTTGAAGCCAACACATCGTTTTGTGGCTTTTCAGAAGACACTTGAAGGCAAACAACGCATAAATCTTCAAACTGGCATTTTGCAGTGTCTTGCTTGTATAAATGAATTAAGTCGCTTAATTTAAATCCAGCGTGAGACACGCTATACTGTGTTGCATTGAGATGTTAATCTCAAACCTGGAGCATGGTGCAAAGAGGTGAACAGTGTGTGGCAAAAGGTAAATGTCAATAATTAATAGCTCGACAGAATCCACAGCATAGGTTTGTAGAGGGGTAAGTATTTATATACACCGTTAAATTGGCAATTTTCCTTTCCGACACAACGGCGAGACGTCAGTCAGTTGGACTGAAGGGAGGCGCATCGTAGAATGACACGCTGATCGAAAAGGCATTTGTAAAAAAGACAGGTTCATGTTGAGATTTCAGGGATTCTCAAATTGAATAGAAGTTGCAATGACTGTTTTAAGAGGACCAGCTACACCTATTAAAATAGTAGATGGTATCACGCACAATAGAGTACTAAATTGAATCTTATCAGAACTTTTGTTTGGCCAACACTATGCTATCAGTGCCAGAGTGGACACTTACATCCTCCAATGAACGTAAAGTTATTTCAACAGAGATGATATGCCTTAGAAGAGCTGCAGAAGTTTCAAGGAAAGACAGAATACGAAATCACGAAATCAGACGAATGCTAGGAATAAAACCAGTCATACTGGTCAACATGGAACAACAAATGAAATGGTTTGGACACATAACAAGAATGCCCTGGTACTATCTGCTACAGAAAGTCACACTAAGACGTTGCAACGGGTATAGAGCGAATGGAAGACCTCAGAAAATATGGAGTATTGGTAATAAAAACAGTCTTAGAGAAATGAACACCATTCTTTGTAGTGCTCTTGACAGAGCTCAGCATCGAATATTGCATCTCCCCCTGACACTTCGAGGAGGTACAATGTGGAAGAGAAAAGAAAAGGAGATCAAGACCTGGCCAGGGAAAAGGTGAGACGATTGTACAATCAGACAGTTACTGCTGCCATCAGAATTGCAACTCTGCTCGAAAGTGTCGCAAGTGAAAAGATGTCGATACTTAATTCACCATTAAACACATCAAGATTGTAAAGGACTCACAAAACATGTTGTGTGTAGTTTCGCATTCTTCGCTAGGGAGGTCAGTATTACTGAACGTTATTGGGAATTTTCCTTCAGAAATGACGGTGTTTTGGGAAAATGACCAGACTGGCTTTGCGAGTCCGACTCGTAATTCCAACGTACCGAGTTAGAAACCCACTGCTGGCTGTGTGGATCTTTATCATAGTATTGGACGTCGCAGGTCGACCCTTTCTAAAATGGGTACCAGGATGGGCTGTCCTGGGAAACTAAAGACGGCCGGCGTAATGCTGACAACAGTACCCACCTAGTGCCGATTGGTCTGTAAAAATATAGGTTCTCTTCCCATATGCCCGATGCGCCGAAAGGAGTGAAGAGGGATCTTTCTATTTACATATCCTAGGTAAGGCTGGGGATTCTCTTTTGTCGGGAGCATAAATAAAATCTTTGCCTGCACAGGCCTTGGCGACAACACTAGCCATACGGCCCTAAATTCTCAGTCCCCAAGCCCCCCACCCCCCTCACCTCCCATGACCATACCGCAAAAGTGGTGTAGTAAAGGCAGTACAGTTTGACAAACACAAGGATGTTGGTAGCGAATTACTTGTTCTCTATTGGTGCCATATTTTAATACCATTTATAGTCATTTGATAGCTACTGTGGTGTAGCAGCTAAACGCTCGCCTGTGGATCCGACAGTCGTGGGTTTGTTTCAAGAAACACTTGGTTCTGTAACAGATGTTTTTAGATATTTTTTGACTCCGTTTTGGATATTTTTTGTCAAAGAAAAGTGGCAACACTGTTTGGACGGTAAGTTCTTTCCCCTTGTGAGTTCCAGGGTCCCATTGTGGGGGAAAACAGAAAAGAGACCACCTTCCTCCCCCCCCCCCCACTCCTTCCAATAGCATGTCGCAAGAGACGACTAATTGGGGTTTCCTTCGGAGTTGGAGTACATCTGCCTGAGAGGCATGGAACCGACAGTCTGCATGATTGATTGGCACCTCTTCGTCTTTCCAGACGATAGTGTTATATTGCGCTATGAGGAGGCATGGGACTCAAGTCGATGGCGAGTGTGACTAGCAAGACCCGCATACAGATAAGCCAGAATTATAAGACGGAAGTTCGAACAATACCGAGATTCTGGAACAAGAGTAAAGTCCACGAGTGGTCGAACAACCAGAGCTTACTGCCAGTTCACAGCCGATGGACGCGGAGAAGGATAAGAATAAAAAGTATGAGAAGGACAAGGGATGGTTGGTTGAGTCGTTGGTTAGATGACGTTTTGATGGATGGAAGGTTGGGTTGATGGATTGTTGAGTTGCTAGCTGATTTATTGGTTGGCCCAAACAGTAATGACGTGGATGTTGTGGGTGGTTTGTCAGTGGTTGTTTGGCTGGATGAATGGGTTGATAGATGGTTGGTTGGATAGAAGGATGGATGGATGGTTGGTCGGTTGGATGCATGAATAGATGTTGGTTGGTTGGATGAATGATTTGTTGGATGGTTTTATGGATGGTTTCGTGGATGGTACGTTTTTTTGCTTGTTGGTTGACTGGTGAGTTGTATGGAGGGATAGATAGATGGTTGGCTGGCTAGTTGTTTGTTTGGATGGTTTGATGGGTGGTTGGTTGGATAGATAGACAGACAGACAGACAGACAGACAGACAGACAGACAGACAGACAGACAGACAGACAGACAGACAGACAGACAGACAGACAGACAGACAGACAGACAGACAGACAGACAGACAGACAGACAGACAGACAGACAGACAGACAGACAGACAGACAGACAGACAGACAGACAGACAGACAGACAGATAGATAGATAGATAGATAGATAGATAGATAGATAGATAGATAGATAGATAGATAGATAGATAGATAGATAGATAGATAGATAGATAGATAGATAGATAGATAGATAGATAGATAGATAGATAGATAGATAGATAGATAGATAGATAGATAGATAGATAGATAGATAGATAGATAGATAGATAGATAGATAGATAGATAGATAGATAGATAGATAGATAGATAGATAGATAGATAGATAGATAGATAGATAGATAGATAGATAGATAGATAGATAGATAGATAGATAGATAGATAGATAGATAGATAGATAGATAGATAGATAGATAGATAAATAGATAGATAGATAGATAGATAGATAGATAGATAGATAGATAGATAGATAGATAGATAGATAGATAGATAGATAGATAGATAGATAGATAGATAGATAGATAGATAGATAGAGATAGATAGATAGATAGATAGATAGATAGATAGATAGATAGATAGATAGATAGATAGATAGATAGATAGATAGATAGATAGATAGATAGATAGATAGATAGATAGATAGATAGATAGATAGATAGATAGATAGATAGATAGATAGATAGATAGATAGATAGATAGATAGATAGATCTTCTTCTTCTTCGCGTTCACCAGCTGTACACTCTGGCGGAAAGTTCTGGTTGATCGTCCACTACTGAACTGCAGTCCCGCTCCAGAACCTGAGTGTTGCGTGTGCATCAGTTTTACAGATCTCATTCTCTTGAATACAGACTGTTGGTTCCTTGCCTCTCCGGCAGATGCACTCCGACTTCAAAGGAAGCTCCCCAATTAGTCGACTCTTACGACATGCTTTTGGGGAGGCAGTGGGTCTATTCTTGTTTTCCCCACAATGGGGCCCCGGAACCCACACAGGGGGATAGATAGATAGATAGATAGATAGATGGATGGATGAATAGTTGGCTGGTTGGTTAGTTGGTCGGTTGGATGGATGGATGCCTTAATAGATGGATGGTTGGATAGATGTATGGATGGATGCAGGGATGAATGAATGGTTGGTTGGATGAATGGATGGCTGCTTAAATATCTGGATGGTTGGCTGGATGGTTGTTGATCAGTCGGTCAGTTGGATGGATGGAAGGATAGTTGAATTTATGTTTGATTTATTGGCTGTTTGGTTGGACTGTAATTTGCTTTGTTGTTTAGTTGGGTGGATGTTTATTTGGATGGATAGATGGCTGGTGGATTGTATGGTTAGTGGATGGTCGGTTAGGTGGGTAAATAGATGGTTGGGTCTTAGATGTCTGGCTGGTTGGCTGTATGTGTGGTTTTGTTGATTCATTGTTTAGACGGTTATTTTTATGGTTGGAGTGTGGATGCGTGGCTTGATGAACCTGGGATGAGTACTGTCCAGCTCCGGTCATCGTAGACTGCATGAACACATGGGTGGCACATTGGGTCTACTGCAACTCCCGCTAACTGTCTCACAATAGGATCCTGTTCTGGCGACATTTTATTAGGAAACCTTACGCCCAGTCCCCGTGAGGTGCATCTAAGTATTTTGAGTTCTAGCTGAAAGAAAACCTCCACAGTTATTCACATTTACTTATGGTGTGCGAAAAAATGCAATGTCTTGACTGAATTATTACTCACGTGAGATAGTTTCCCAATGAAAGCGAAGTCGTTTACACAGGAGGGCAAAGATGGGATATCGTACACCACAACTCGTGCGGTGAAATTACTAGCCAGGAATTGACAAGTCCCGATGATAATCTGAAGATTAAAATGGCATAATACAGGGCAAAAACAGAAATGAATCTTGTGTTTTAAAAACACTTTTACGTGGCTAAATTACTGCATGCTTTCCAGATTATTATCAGATATTTTTACGGTTGCAAAGTTCATTTTTTTGGAACTGTAAAAATGAAAAGGAGGATTGATAACAGGGGAGGTAAACCAGATGGACAGGGAATTCTAAGGAGGGGGGGGGGGGGAAGGGGGGGGGAGGGAGGGGGGGAGGGGGGTGGATGTCTTTCTGTGCTTCTGACTTTCATCATGCATCTGGAATTGTGACTTTTTTGTTAGGTGTTGTTTTCTCTCTCCACCTTCTCCCCTTTGGCCACGCGAACGTTTGTATCATCAAACCCGGTGTGAGAAGGCAAATGTGTTTGCGAAGAGCTGGGAAGACGTTCTATACGTGCTAAGTTACATCCAAGATTCAGCGACGATTGCTTGCAGCATCTCAGTTGTTTGATGGGAGGTAAATGTGATAATGTGAACATTAACTTGTGAATTAAAATGAAATCGCCTGCTGTACAAGGGGGTAACCTGGATTCAGAGGCACGAGTATCAAGACAGAGGAGCAGAAGGAATTTGGTTTGTCGTGGTAGACATGAAATAAACAAACGTATCTTTTAACATCTTCTACAGGGTTTCTCAAAATCTTCGTCTTTAGCATTCGTTCTCAAAAGAGCGATTAGCACGTCGTATTAGGGATCAGAGCTAGGTGCGATATTTGCGCCTTCTGGACCAAAAACAACAGATTTAAGCAAACTTACAATGAGTATATCTTAATATACGGAGGTAAATCATGGACAGTTGGTCAGTAAGTGAAAACTGGTTTGGAAGCTGCTGAGGTGTGGTTTTTAGAAGAATGATGAGAATACCCTAGACAGATAAAAATAGCAATGAAGATGTCTTGAAAGAAACTGACTCTCAAAGAGAACTGACTGTCCACATCAGAAAGAGACAACCTACATTCTTTGGTCATGTAATGAGCAGGAGAAAACTGGAGTACATCATGTCAGTAGAAAAGTTGTGAGGGAGGAGAGGCAGAGAGAGACCGAGAGAACACATGCTGGACAGTTTGACATCCTTGCATGAAGGATCATCTGTGTCAGAGTTGATTACAAGTACACGAGACAGAAGGTTGTAGAGAGGCCTGACTACCAACACCACACGGCATGGACTTTAAGAATAAAACAATGAGTCATTACATTGCGACATTGTGGACTATCTCTCAGTTCTTAAGAAAGAGAATAGGGGCTTTTGAGCTGAAATGCTATAGAAAGATTCTCAGAATATCTTGGACAAAGAAGAGGAAAAATATTGACATCTTAAAAGATCTGAACATCAAGGAAGATTGGCTAATAAATAGCATCCTTTCTGGGAGGCTGAAAAATTTTGGTCATATCAAGCGCCACAACGGATTGGAAAAAAACTATAGCAGAAGGCATGGTACCAGGAAGGAGGAACAAGGGCCGACCGACAGGAAGATGGGCACAGGATATAAGTGACCTCTTGAGTATTAAAGTATATGAGGCAGGAGAACTGGCGAGAGACCGAGTTTCTTTCAGGCAGACTGTGATGAGAGCGACGTTCTGCAAAGGACCTGCTACATGATGATGATGAGTTTGCCATTGCTTTCTGGACGGTCGACTTCTCGATACCAATGTCAAAACCAGCGCAAGGCGCAAGGCCCGCAGTTGGGATTGAACATGGCACCCCGGCATTACGAAGCTCGTTCGCAACGCCTAAACCACAAACGCCGACTATTTCTCAATAGTGGTGCCATTTGTCCATAAGTTTGTTTGCTCTGTTACATCTGGTGACCCGTCTCATGCTCTGTTACATCTGGTGACCCGTCTCATGCTCTGTTACATCTGATGACCCGTCTCATGCTCTGTTACATCTGGTGACCTGTCTCATGCTCTGTTACATCTAATGATCTGTCGCATACTCTGTTACATCTGAGGATCTGTCTCATGCTCTGTTACATCTGGTGATCTGTCTCATGCTCGGTTACATCTAATGATCTGTCTCATACTCTGTTACATCTGAGGATCTGTCTCATGTTCTGTTACATCTGTGGATCTGTCTCAATCTATGTTACATCTGGGGATCTGTCTCTGCCCTGTTACATCTGGTGATCTGTCTAATGTTCTGTTACATCTGGTGATCTGTCTAATGTTCTGATACATCTGGTGATCTGTCTAATGTTCTGTTACATCTGGTGATCTGTCTAATGTTCTGATACATCTGGGGATCTGTCTCTGCCCTGTTACATCTGGGGATCTGTCTAATGTTCTGTTACATCTGGTGGTCTGTCTAATGTTCTGTTACATCTGGTGATCTGTCTCATGCTCTGTTACATCTGGTGAATTGTCTAAAGTTCTGTTACATCTGGGGATCTGTCTCAATCTCTGTTACATCTTAGGATCTGTCTCATGCTCTGTTACATCTTGTAATCTGTCTAATGTTCTGTTACATCTGGTGATCTGTCTAATGTTCTGTTACATCTGGTGATCTGTCTAATGTTCTGTTACATCTCGTGATCTGTCTCATGATCTGTTACATCTGGGGATCTGTCTCAATCTGTGTTACATCTGGGGATCTGTCTCAATCTGTGTTACATCTGGGGATCTGTCTCATGCTCTGTTACATCTCGTGATCTGTCTAATTTTCTTTTACATCTGGTGATCTGTCTAATGTTCTGTTACATCTGGTGATCTGTCTAATGCTCTGTTACATCTGGTGATCAGTCCCATGCTGTGTTACATCTGGGGATCTGTTTAATGTTCTGTTACATCTGGGGATCTGTCTAATGTTCTGTTACATCCGGGGATCTGTCTAATGTTCTGTTACATCTGGGGATCTGTCTAATTTTCTGTTAAATCTGGAGATTTGTCTAATGTTCTGTTACATCTGGGGATCTGTTTAATGTTCTGTTACATCTGGTGATCTGTCTAATGTTCTGTTACATCTGGTGATTTGTCTCATGCTCTTTTACATCTGGTGATCTGTCTCATGCTTTGATTTGCCAGCTGATGAAATTATGCCTGCATACTTGTTTGAAGTTCTTTGCTTGTTTCACAGTGTGTTCTGTAGGATGGGTATTTATTATTTGGTTTGCTTTGGCTGCGGCGTCTAGGTTAGTCCTTTGATAATTCATTCTATTTCTTCAAGTCTTAAAGCAGTGAAAGTAGTCACCTGCTGCCTTACTGGACCAGTCGCAGGTTAAAAACACACACACAAAACTTACCTAGATGAGTCCATCCATCTAGATGAGCCAAAGTCCCATAAGCCCGTGGACCCAGTCTACATCAAGGGAGCGTCTGCAGGCTACCGACTTCCGCTTTTCGAGCCTCGAGAGAGAGAAAGAGAGACTAGCCAACCCTACTGGCTGCAGGACCAGACGCAGCCCACACCTTGTAGATCTTCATTTTGCAGAATGAATACCTGAATGAATGAATCGAGAATTGACGTCTCAGCACTCACTAAATCCCACACGTGCTCCGCCCCCTGCATCAGCAGCCAACGAAGAGCTGACATGCTAACATTAGCAGTTAAAAACTTATTAAAAGTCCGTCTTTGTTTCCCCTTCAATGTTGAATATCTTCCAGAAACATACACACACCCAATTAGTCTTTCAGTGTAGGGCTTCCGTGTCTGTTCTTTTGTATTGTCCTTCTGGTCTCGTAGTCTCCACCATATCCGCTTTGTCATAACGAAAGTAGCTCAGAGAATCGGCAGCAGCTAATCTATCAGCCTGCTCGTTTCCACGCACACCTGCCGTGAAAATCCAATATATGTTCTTTGTCTGGATCTTATCGTTTATTGCAACCCAGGACAAGAGATTCAATTTCTGAAGCATGCTCTTTGAGTCTGTTACAATTAAAACACGTCGGGCTTTGCTGCTCGCAAGCCACCGGAAAGCTGTAGTTACTGTCCCAGCCTCCATTCTCGTACTGGAGGTAGAGACATTGTACCCGATGTTTTCTGTTTTCAAGCAGTGTCCACTCAAATTTAGGAATAAAACCCCACCAACTCTTCTTACCTATCACTACAGATCTATCCGCATACACTATGATGTCATCTTAGCGTAAATTTGCATTGATCAGCTCTTGCACACCTGACTCTGCTTTACCAGCTATCTGTTTCCGGCACCTTCGGTCCAGGGTAACTATCACTGGTTCTTTCGTAATATCCAACCCTCAGATGACGTCACAGGACAGTCCAACATTTCACAGCGCGGTAAGACATGTTTTCCCGGCTTTCCGATGCTTTTAACGACCCTAAAACATCTAGAACTGGTCCTAACTCCAACCCATCTAGGTCCCACACTGTTCAGTGACCTGTGGATTTCCCCTGTTTGCTGTAGGATATTAGGAAAGCACCCTATCTCAATGTGCACGTCTGATTTGCTGGGTGACACAGTAACCCATTCTTCATCGTGCCTTATCTTCCAAGTAGCACAAACAGTTCTCATCTGGACTTCTGTCTGTGAACTTCAAGAGCAACCTCTTTTCAACCGTTGTACCTTGTTATCACCTAACACCCTATGCATGCAGAAAGTGCTCTCTGTCCATTGCCATGTTAAGCTACCTTTTCGCCTGTAAAACTTGTATCTCTCCTAATAAGGATGGTAGTACAAGTAAGTACTGCATGCACACAATTGGCATGACTCGTGTACACTCCAAATTGACTCTCGTGGCTTCCACTTCTTCATTTGGTTGTAAGATCATGTTATAAGGCCCAACAAAAAGGCCCAACATAAAGGCCCAACATAAATGCCCAACATGAAGGCCCAACACAAGGGCCCAAAATAAAGGCCCAACATAAAGGCACAACATACAGGCCCAACATAAAGGCCCAACATACAGACAGAACATAAAGGCTTAACATAATGCCCCAACATAAAGGCCCAATATAAAGGCCTAACATAAAGGCCTAACGTAAAGGCCTAACATAATGCCCCAACATAAAGGCCCAACATAAAGGCCTAACATAAAGGCCTAACATAATGCCCCAACATAAAGGCCCAACATAAAGGCTTAATATAAAGGCCTAACATAATGCCCCAACATAAAGGCCCAACATAAAGGCCCAACATAAAGGCCCAACATAAAGGCCTAACATAATGCCCCAACATAAAGGCCCAACATAAAGGCCTGACATAAAGGCCTACCATAAAGGCCCAACATAAAGGTCCAACAAACTCCATCATCAAAATAATCAGTTGCCGGTAGAGTGTATAGAGGATTTTCTGTTCCATGTCCGCTGTGGCCATCACCTTTAAAGGCCTTTCTTTAACATTACCTCTTCCACGTGGTATTTGTGGTGTCAAAAGTAATACCCAGATATTTTGGTGAATTCTGTCTTTTTTTATGTTACTGCCATTTATTGTGATGTCCGACAACACATCTGGTATATTGGTAGACGATCGAGCCTTTTTCCTCTCACAACTCACCGACCTCATCTACCTCTTATTTCAGTTCTCTAGATAGTTCTATTCTATGTCTCCCCTATGTGTAACTTTGAAAAAGTCAAGATTCTCCCGGTACCCACTGTCTCTGTTACCGATGTCCTGTGTGTATATACGAATACCTTTCACTTAAGCTATTTGAATAGTCAATTCTGACAGCTAAGGTCTGTTTAAAAATTCCATATCAGTCGTCACCAACATGAACAGCTTGGACACCTCTGCTCTTAAGCCACAGGACGAGTGTAGTGGCATTGAACTGAGCAAGATAGGATCTTTCCCCCGCCCCCTCGAACATTGTTCCTGCTGACATTAAAAAACAACGCATTTCTTACAGTGGATGGAACCCACGTCTCTGCGCTCGAAACTCACAGCCAGTCTTTCTGAAAACAAACAGTAATCTCACTATGCTCAGCACTACTGCCCGTTGTGGTTATAAAGTTACGTGAGCTGAAACCAATCAGCCCGCACTGGCTGACCACTTAATGAAACTGATTCGGACTGTGGACTACCAATTACGACAAGCAACCATGGAAGACAAATTGTGGATCTCTCCACCGTCCGAGAAACACATAACCGTAAATCAGAAGCTACCGGGCAATCCTTGGCCATTTTGGCTTTCCGTAAAATTTGTCAATACTGACCAGAGGATGACCAGTGGGCTGCGAAGGGCCCACAGTTGTTCGTGCTCGGCTGGGCCAACATCCGTTAAGACATTGTAATCTCCTTCGGGATCGCTAGACCTCAGGAGTGTCTGAATTTGTGGCCTGGCGCGGATTATGTGGGTTCCGGGACATGATTTAGTTTAGCTGTCTAATCTGGTGGTCTCCGTTGGCGAAGTGGTTGAGCAGTTTGCCTTGCATTTTGAAGTTAGTTGTTCGGTTCTCTAGTGTTTGTGCTTTGGAGAGGCTAGATGGTGGTCGCTACAGCTGTGGAGTTTCCTGGATGTGTGAGACTGTCAGCGTAATAATGTTGTCAACATTTGTAACTTCAAGATCTTTTTCTTTGTCTTCTTCTCCTCATGCTCCTCAGTCTTCTTCTTACTCTACTAATTATTCTTGTTCATCTTCTTATTTTCTTCTTGTTCTCCTTCTTCTTCTTTTTCTTCTTCTTCTTCTTCTTCTTCTTCTTCTTCTTCTTCTTCTTCTTCTTCTTCTTCTTCTTCTTCTTCTTCTTCTTCTTCTTCTTCTTCTTCTTCTTCTTCTTCTTCTTCTCTTCTTCTTCTTCTTCGTCTTCTTCTTCTTCTTCTTCTTCTTCTTCTTCTTCTTCTTCTTCTTCTTCTTCTTCTTCTTCTTCTTCTTCTTCTTCTTCTTCTTCTTCTTCTTCTTCTTCTTCTTCTTCCTCTTCTTCTTCTTTTTCTTCTTTTTGTTCTTCTTTTTCTTCTACCTCCTCCTCCTCGTCCTCCTCCTCTTCTTCCTCTTCTTCTTCCTCTTCTTCTTCTTCTTCTTCTTCTTCTTCTTCTTCTTCTTTTTCTTCTTCTTCTTCTTCTTCTTCTTCTTCTTCTTCTTCTTCTTCTTCTTCTTCTTCTTCTTCTTCTTCTTCTTCTTCTTCTTCTTCTTATTCTTCTTCTTTTTCTCTTTTTTCTTCTTCTTATTCTTTATCTTCTTCCTCTTCTTCTTCCTCCTCTTCTTCTTCTTCTTCTTCTTCTTCTTCTTCTTCTTCTTCTTCTTCTTCTTCTTCTTCTTCTTCTTCTTCTTCTTCTTCTTCTTTTCTTCTTCTTCTTTCTTATTCTTTTTCTTCTTCTTCTTCTTCTTCTTCTTCTTCTTCTTCTTCTTCTTCTTCTTCTTCTTCTTCTTCTTCTTCTTCTTCTTCTTCTTCTTCTTCTTCTTCTTCTTCTTCTTCTTCTTCTTCTTCTTCTTCTTCTTCTTCTTCTTCTTCTTCTTCTTCTTCTTCTTCTTCTTCTTCTTCTTCTTCTTCTTCTTCTTCTCTTTCTCCTCATCCTCCTTCTCCTTCTTCTTGTCTGTCGGCTATAAACTATATTTATTCCCCTCCACAGGATATAAGTGACTCCTTGAATATGAAAGTACATGAGGCCGGAGAACTGGCGAGAGACCGAGTTTCTTTCAGGCAGACCGTGATGAGAGCGACGTTCTGCAAAGGACCTACTACATGCTGGTGATGATATCATATTGAATCCATCCATCGATGACTGCGGTTTAAAAAAAAATCGTAGCATTATATGCACGATGGGAGACGCCGTGGTGGAGCGGCTGCACACTTGTGACAAATCGGAAGGTGGTAGGTTCGCTTCCTGGCGGAGCAAGACTTTTTCAAAAATGACCTTGGCTCCCTGGTCGACCCAGCCTTGAGTGGATACCGGGTGTTGTCCCCGGGAAGTAAAGGCGACCGGTGTGATGCTGACCACGTCACTCATCTAGTGCCATTCTGTCTATAAAAATATGCCCTGTACGGCTAAAAGAGTGGAACAGAGTCCTTTACTTTTTTTTTAACTTTCATTATAGGCGCGATGCTCCAGGGGAGAGAAAATAATCCTGAGAAACACAAATGCGGACCAATAGACTACAGTGGCAAGCACGCTTGAATGCCTGCCGGCAGGAAAGTGTTTGAATTCACTGGACATTGGAAAAGGTATGGAATCATGTTATCACTAAAACTGATTCCAAGTCTGAAATTGTTGCTAGGTGATGTTTATCTCACAATTCTATCTCTTTCCTCTCTCTCTCTCTCTCTCTCTCTCTCTCTCTCTCTCTCTCTCTCTCTCTCTCTCTCTCTCTGTCTATCTCTCTCTCCCTATCTCTCTTTCTTTAGCTGTCGTCTCTGTCTCCTTTATCTGCCTCGGCCGTTTTCTCTCTCTCTCTCTCTGTTCCTCTGTTCCTCTCTGTGTTCCTCTCCTCTGTGTTCCTCTCGGTTGCTCTCTCTGTTCGTCTCTCTGTTCCTCTCTTTGTTCCTCTCTCTGTTCCTCCCTCTGTTCCTCTCTCTGTTCCTCCCACTGTTCCTCTCTCTGTTCCTCTCTCTGTTCCTCCCTCTGTTCCTCCCACTGTTCCTCTCTCTGTTCCTCCCTCTGTTCTTCCCACTGTTCCTCTCTCTGTTCCTCCCTCTGTTCCTCCCTCTGTTCCTCTCTCTGTTCCTCTCTTTGTTCCTCTCTTTGTTCCTCTCTCTGTTCCTCTCTTTGTTCCTCTCTAAGTTCCTAAACACAGATACCAGGTAAAGTTCTGGGAAGTAAAAGCGGCCGGCCTGATGTCGACCAAACCACCGTCCGAGAGCCAATTGTCCTATAAAATTGAGGTCTAGCACTATTTACCCAGGTTGTTGAAAATAGAATGGCAAAATAATTATATTAACCAAAAACAAAAACAAAAACCATAATTTTTACAACACCATCAACATTAACAAATGCCTGTAGAGTTTGGATGTGTCGGCCGAAAGGCGCAAATATCGCAGCCATATTGTAAAAGGTCACATTGCACTGGCATCTTCGGATGAACTCAGGAGAAGAAGAACGGTTTGAGATGTTACAAAGTGTCTTCTTCTTTCTCGCGTTCACCAGCTGTAAACTCTGCCGGAAAGTTCTGGTTGTTCGTCCAAATAATGGACTACAGTCCTGTTCCAGAACCTGAGTGTTGCGTGTGCATCCGTTTTACAGATCTAACTCATTTGTATGCAAACTGCTGGTTCCTTGCCTCTCAAGCAGAAGCACTCTGACTTTGAAGGAAGCCCCCAATCAGTCGACTCTTACGACATGCGTTTGGGTAGGCAGTGGGTCTATTCTTGTTTTCCCTATAACAGGGTCCCGGAACACACACGAGGAATAATAAAATTAAATTCCCAAGGCACAGGGTTGGAAGTGAGTGGACGCTGGGACCCTTTACAAAAGTTACTGCTGGTCCAAGGTGGTTATTCCTCCCCCTCCCTAAACTCTCTATCCTAATCTAGGATGCCGTCGTTTCTGCCCTAGTGGGTGTCCCCATGTGTGCCATGATCTCCAGATAGCTGGTCAGTGCTACAGAACCTCCTCGGACCACAACCCGAGCCTCGGTAAATCCTCCAGTCACCGGTCGGAGATTTACGACACATGTCCGGAAGTCGCTGACCCGTGTGCCGGAAGTCAGTTCTGCTGCAACATGGCGCGTTATTTACTGTCTTGGCCAAAGTATATCACGTGACGGCTGTCAGGTTTCTCTTGCCAATATCAGGCTCACATCTCTCCACACTTCCTGCTGCTCTACCCTTCTCACTGTCAGTCTTTTCCTTGCCATGCAGATGTACGACTGTCGAAAATAGGTGTGGCTGATAACAAGAAGTAATTTGAGGTGTCCATTGATAAAGACTTTGTTCGAAACGTTCGGTTGTACACTTAAACCTGGTTAACACGAACTCGTTTATGAAGAACACGCAGTTAACATAAAAAAACATCATGTTTCATAAAGGAATTTGTTAATCTGTGTTACGAATTTTAACTGTCTCTTGGAATTTTGTCACCGTGTTATTACTGTATTTGTTTTAAAATGTATAAGTCGATAAACAATGGAAAGGAGCTAGTTTCATTTTTCGTGCCGGG
The DNA here is from genome assembly GCA_905116865.2 of Candidula unifasciata. NCBI lineage: Eukaryota > Metazoa > Mollusca > Gastropoda > Stylommatophora > Geomitridae > Candidula > Candidula unifasciata. The sequence continues at coordinate 7,526 of CAJHNH020001975.1, read as the reverse complement.
AAACTCTGGGGTAAGAGGAAATGAACGAGCTGATTGGCTAGCTGGCAGGGCCAGGATAGGTACAGGAAAAGCAATGGACCGTCTGACATTTTTAATGCTCTCAAGCAGGCAGGAGGGGAAGATGATTCAGGAGACGACGTTGAATCGGTAACAGTGAAAAGACTACAAGAACTTCAGGTCAAAAGAGGTGTCGTCAAACATGAACACAATACAGGTAGCCAAAGAAGAATAGTAAACCAACACCGAACTGGTGTTATCAGTCCCCACAGGCTGAGGGATATACTGAAGTTGGAATCTGAGCCGATGTATCTGATGTGTAATGAGAATAACCTGTCGATAACTAACTAATTAAAAACCTTGGTTGAAAACAAAACAAAACCAAAACAACAAAAAATTAAGGTACTGCTGATACACACTTTCTTTTTTAATTCGAAAAGTTCAGTTGTGAAAAGGATGACAAATTTGAAGAAAAAAAAACGTAAATTATTTGCAAGCTGTGTGTCGGAAGCTAATATATTTTAACTTTATATAAGGAAATAGCAAGGGGGGGGGGGGGGGATATGAACAGAAGGCGTGGTGCCATGAAAGACGAGCAGGGGCGGAACAGAACGAAGATGGGCACAGAATATACGTTACTTCTTAGTTAGAAGGGGAAAATATCTTTTACTTCTTCTGCGTTTATCCAAAGATGTAATTGCGTTGTGTCCGTTTACAGCATGGCTGCGATATTTGCACCTTTCACCCAAAACATCCGACTTCTGCGGGCATTTGTTGACCGGGTTAGCCTTCCCGGTTAGGACATGGCAGTCTCTTTGTTGTGTGGTCATCATTATTTCCCAGGTCACAGGTGGTGCCCCAATCAGGCTGGTCCAGAGAGGCCACATAATGCTGATCAGCCCTCAAGAGAAGGCAGGGGCAAAACATGAGCATACCCCGCCATCCAAGGAGGCATCCACAAATGCAGAGCTAATACGTGGTGCTCTGGTACTGGGCTCACCCAAGGAATCGTCACGTCCTGCTCATGACTGTTTAACCTCGCTTCCATATATTGAACATCTCATACATCATGGACTATCTCTTTTGTAGCCAACAGTATGCAGCCTGCAGACCTGGGATTTCGTTTACCTACACCACAAAATAAGTACTTTGCTTCTTTTGCATGTTAAACTATTACTGCAGTGGACTTCCTCATCCACTATAGTTTTACGTGGTTTACGAGCTCTGCATCTCTAGGGACTAACAGCCTAGAGAATCCCGGACAGTAGAAGGAAAAAAATATAAAACCTAAGGAAAAGTATATCAGCTAGCTTCCCAATATAACAATCACAAACAAAACGTGAACCTTGCGGCTATGGAGCTTTCGTATTAGCCATCTTCCCAATACAACCTTAGGTAGAAAAGTTTACGACACGGGAGAACTGACGAGAGACAGTTTATTTCAGGCAGACTTTGATTAGAGCGACGTTCTGCAAAAGCCGGCAACATGATGATGATAATGTGTCAGCTTTACAGAATTAATTAAAATAAACAAACTTAAAGACAGGGCAAGGTTTAGGGTTCGTCACCAGTCAATTTCAACAGGTCCTTTGCAGACTCGCAAATAGCGGGGTGGGTTGGGGGAGGGGGTGCAAACAACGGTTAACTGGGTATCTTTTAAACAAGTGTTGCTGAACCTTGGACGAGTCTACATTACACACCCGAACCGCAAAACACAGACACGCTCATTAACGGCATTGGAAGCTTGAGACAACTTAGAAGAGGCAATCATCCTCTTTTGAAATTAGCAGACTCACAATACACCAGTGTACATAAATAACAAGCTGCCATATATACATATGTAATATCAGACCTCCAAGCCATTTCATGGTCTAGACCGGACAGCATCATCTATAAAATTAATTTAAAAAAAAAATAAAAAGGAAAAAAAAAAAGAAGAACGAAAAAAAAAAAAAACAGAAATAGAAATGAATTTCAACAGGAACAGAAATCCATCGCTTTATTTTCACTTAGGGCACGTTAACACCTAGAGGACTGAACTATCAACACAGTTTCATCTAAAATACTAGGGTATTGATCTTTCCACACAGATTTTATATAAAAACCCCAGCTACGGTCACTGGAATTTCCTGATGGTATTTATTCTTCTGTCCCACGTGTTTCGTCAGTCTACTGAAAAGACATAGACCTGGTTGCTTCGAGCTACTAAGCTAAGTGATTTTGTGTACTTGTGTGGCATTTTTTTTTTTTTTATTTGTGTATGTATTTAGGCATGAAGACTCCATAGCCGCAACGTGTACATTGTGTTTGTGTTTGTTATATTGTGAAGCTGGCTGATAAACTTTTCGTTCGGATTTAGATGTCTACAAGAACAGAACTAATCCATCAGTAAAATCACTAGAAAATGAAACTGGAATTATGCGGATACAAACAATACATTGAACAATTTATTATCATGCATATTTCGTTGTATCTTGTCAGGTCCACTACTACAGAATTGAGTTGAGTCAAGAATTGACCTCACAACATTCGGGGCATCCCATGCTCGTTCCGTCCTCATCTTTAGCAACCAGCTCAGAGTTACAGTACTAATGGCACCGGCTGTAATCTGGTTATATGCCCATCTTGCATTTCCTCTGAGTGTAGTGAGCCGGTCAGACCCCCTGGTCACACCCAGGTGCATCATTCTCTCCAGGCCATAATAATCTTGTTTCTCTTCTTACTGCGCTACTTGTTAACTAAAGGACTTGACCACATCTGATTTTTCTTAAATCAGTTCACCACCCAGTGATGCAGATCCAGCAAATCTGTCTTTCTGTTCATTCCCCACCACTGGCATATCCTGAAGAAAAGTTACAGGATTAGATCAGTGTAAAATGAAGCATTAAAAAAAAAAAAAAAGACAAAAACCCACTAAAATGCGAATAGTCAGTCTCTTTCAACGCTTGTGTTTGTCTAGTCGCCGGAAGTTCACCCTCGTCATGTGACTTACCAGGGTAACTTCCAATCACGGCCAACTCTAGATATAAATATACAGCCGGGCGTGCTTCCAATTTACTGTAAAATCCGTCTGCTTACATAGGTGGGGGTAGTTTATTTTGATCGTTAAAGCTTCGGCCATTCTCATGAGTCGCGAGATTACAAAGGCTTCAGGAAACTTCATGCGCCTCCATCTCTCTCTCTCTCTCTGTGTGTGTGTGTGTGTGTGTGTGTGTGTGTGTGTGTGTGTGTGTGTGTGCAAGCGCGCTCGCGCGGCTGGAGGCGGTCCTGGTCGAAACCAAATGTAAGCAGTCTTCTGCGAAATCGTCCGTAGCTAGGATCGAATCCGGAACCCAGTAATTGCGAAAAGCTTTCGTAACGCCTAAGCCAAAGGCGCCGTCTCACAAATACTAGATCACAGTAATGCAAAATATGCCAACCAGTTCCATATCTGTCCACCCTTTTTGTTCTTCAAGCAGAGAAAAAAAATAGAGCAGTTGCCTGGGTACTTTATTTTTAATTCACCCAAGAGAAAGGAAATCCTAGAGTTTCCAGGAAAGTTCAATATTCTTGGGATGTTATGGGTTACGATCAGGTTAAGTGTTAGGGGTTCGGGTTAGGACTAGTGTTAAGGTTAGGGTTACGGGTAGGGTTAGTTTGTGCCTCTGAGGCGGTCGGGACTGAGAAAGATCTGAACCCTAACCCCTCACATAACAACCCTAAAATACTGGATTTTCCCGGGAGGTGCGTGATTTTTGTGTGTTTGGGATGCATTAAAAATAAAGGGCCTTTACCTATTTTATGACCATGTATGTGTTGAAGCGAAGCCTCGACCTGTCACACACGTTAAAATGCAATAGTCTATGGAGCTGGGAAACATTCTAGCCGCTAGATTCCGCCAAACTAGCCGATAAGTCGACTACGCCATCAGCGGTGATGTCAATTCCCCGTCATCTGACAGTCGATGCATCGTTTACAGTGATGACTGTCACGTTTTATATTCTCATCCCGTCGTTTTACATAATTAAACAATTGAATCAAAGCCCGGAGTTTGATCTTTCTTAAACTGAGGTCGTTATGCTCCATTTTAGGGAGATTACTCTGTCCAGTTTTTATTTTCAAATGGATTGAATTCTAACAGAATGTCGAAACTTACTTTTTTCTCTTCTACATTCGACCTTAATGGCGTTTAACAGTTAGTGGTTTACAACTAGGCTGCTGCTTCTGCTTCGCATTAACCGGCTGTAAACTCGGCAGAAAGTTATGGTTGTTCGTCCCGTTCTGGACTTTAGTTTTTTCCAGAACTTGATTTTTAGGGATATAGTGGGTCTATTCTGATTTTCCCCACAAAGGGTGCTCCAGAACCCACAAGAAAAGCAAGGCAGCGACATCTGAGCCTTTCAGCCTAGTGCATCCTATTTCAGCAAACCGGCTTTCCGTATGGGTTCCGGGACCCATTGTGGGGGAAAACAAGAATAGACCCAGAAAAGTTTGTACGGGTTTACAATTTGTTTACAAACCTTATTTGACAGAAACTTTGCTAAATGACTGTTCCATTGTACGTGTGTGTGTATGCACGGAAACCGGTGTATTTAACCACAATGTGCAGATCTATCCAAATTTCAGAAAAACTTCTATAGACAAATCACATGTGCTATTTTAAAAAAAAAAAACGCATAATAGTTCTCCAATGGTGCTTTCCGTATTTAAAAAAAAAACAAAAAAAAAAAAACATGGTTATCCGATGGTACATCGATGACCCTGATGGAAAAAAACTGTAAAGAACTGTTAATTGATTGTTTGAACCTCAAGTTATTATTGAGTGATGAAGATTATATTCCTTTCAATAGCTATGTGCGTGTTCTATTTTTTAAAGTAGTCAAGCACCATTGGATATCTCCATTTCTGCATTTTGATTTACGGTCAAAATGGACGCTAGGCAGGGCCACTGTTTGGAGCCGAAGCAAATTTTTTGCTTTTGTCGGACGGTGACCGAAGCATTTTTGCTCCATTTGTAGACCGGATATAGTTTCGTCGCCCAGCTTCTGAGTTGAATGCATGGCGTGACACTGTGAGCTGTGAATTTCATTTGGAATGTTTTTTCGACTGTAACCAACGTGGTGGTGTGAATTGTAGATTCAGAAAATAGCGCGATGCATGTCTTCGCAATGTAGGTAGTGCCTGTAAGTTATTAAAATTGATTGCGTTGGCAACTGCTGATCTGTTGGTGACTTCTGCTACCATCAGTGAGGAACTGCATTTCTAATGTCAGACTGTTTGTGTTAGCACTTCGGATGGCTACCGCATTCTTCAATGCGTGTGAAAGCTAGATATGCTGAGACAGCAGTCTGTCAATCTTTCCACAGGGGACTGTGATAAACATACTGTGTGGTTTTCGTTAGCAGAGGAGCGGAGCAAAGATGGGGTGACCCGTTTGCTATGAAGCTGAAACTAGGACTGCGAGACTACCAGACCCGCTGCCTAAAAAAGCGTGACGTTAGACTCACGAATTGGAGCTTTCTTCGAAGCAGGCGTGCAACTGCCTGAGAGACAAGAAACAAACAGTCTGTACACAGATGCGTCCGAACTGTGAAACGGACATTCCCGTAAGACTCAGGTTTTGGAACAGGGCTTTAATCCAGACGTGGACGAACAACTAGAACTTTCCGCTAGTGTTTGCAGCGGGTGAACGCAATTAAGAAGGACAAAAAATTAAAACCACCAATTAGTCACTGAGTTTCTCCCCCTTCCGGCCCCCCTTCACCACCCCATCACCCTTTGCTGTGTAGAGCTCTCCCGATCGCAGCATGCCATCACTAGTCTGATCAGACAGGGCGCCACAGCACAAACAACTATGCCACATTTGCATACATCACAATCATTTCCTCATCTTCAGGCAACTTGCCTGACGTGGCACACAAGTTTCCCGTGAAACAATTCTACTTCCTGCTAAGTCGACTAGGTGCCGCCATGTTTTTTCCTAGAAAACGACTCACCCCACAACGGTGCTTGTCTGCTGCTTTGTTAGAGGGGTATGTCCTTTCTGATTATTGCCAAATCGATGTCTTTGAAGTCCACAGCACAAATCAATAACCCCCTGTAACAATAATCCTAGAAAAGGCGCGCAACAGATCAACACTAATAAATTTAACAACGTCGATAGCTGAACATCGAAGATCAAACTGGTTTACTGAAACTGTAAGTTTTCCCCATAGCCACAACCGCTTCGACTCATCAAAAAGCCATCATTTCTAACACAAAGCAACAGAGATAGATATTGTATTAATCATAACTCCGGGTGTTTTGTTCCAGTTCTCTTCCAATAGGGTCGTATAAAAATAAATTATGAACAAAGAAGGTCACATGCGAAAAATCAAATCAACATGGATCAGGGAATCTCAAGAGCCAGGTTCAGCCAAGCCTGGCAGAAACGATTCTCTCTTCAAGGGAATCTACTCAACCGATATGATTCTGGCACTAATTATTCAGGTTCCTTGAAGATTGATATCTTGTGGCTGATTTTACAGCTATGTTGCAATTTATAATCAATGCTGGAATGACTTCTCATTTGTCACGGCTATAAATAAATAAGGAAGTGTTCCAGTTGTAATAATTCCAGAAACATATTTATAGCTGGGGAAGTTTGTTTTTCTCCCAGCCAGCCTAGACTCATTTGTGATAGATGGCTATTGATGATTACTTAATGACAGATCGATCTTGTAGGAAATCGTAAAATATCCGCAATGTTTCAAATACCGATGTTACAGTCGCCGGAGCGATTCGACATATTGTTTGATATCAGTTTTCGATAAGTTCAGAATCATGTCTGATTACCTGTGTCGCCGATGAAGTTTTCACTTGGCCAGCTTTTCACAAATCTGCGTCCAAACGACTCATATGCAGATGTGTTTCTTATACCATAAATTATTTCTATTTTTGGTTATCTCATTGTTTCGGGCGTCTGACAGAATTCTATTATGCATTCTTTCTTAAAATTAAGAAGACTATGGAAGCAAAAGAGATTTGGTTTCTGAGACGAATGTTAACAATACCTTGGACGGCCAAAATAACTAACAACGATTGTTTGAAAAAAAAGATAATAAAAGTAGATCTCTTTATGTAACAATAAGAAGGAGACAAACGCTGTTCTTTGGCCACCTAATGAGAAGAGAGGCATTGGAATACATGGTGACAACTGGAAAGATCAGTGGAAAGAGGTTTACAGGCAAACTAAGAAAGAAGATGCAGGATGGGCTGAAACGATGGCATAGGGGATATCATCAAGAGAGCTGTTCCAGGCAACCAGGGATGGTGAACGGTGCAGATGCATGAGCTACACCAACTGGCAAGGCACATGATGATGATGATGAAAGTGATGATTCTTTCTTATTGTCTTCTTCTTTCAAACTGCATTCGTTTAAAATCCATAAAAGAAGGGGAAAAAAACTTGGAATACAAAAGGGCTCCTGAAAAGCTTACGCTGCGTCTCAAAGCGAGACTCAGTTTCTAGTTATTTTCAAGCCTCCCTCCGTCTGTTGTCGGGTTCCCGC